>JBAWJQ010004747.1:0-120292 GCA_037783105.1 Bactrocera zonata
ATTAACTTTAATATAATAAACTAATGATTTGAAGCATTCCGATATCGATTGCTAAATGTGTTTATACAATAAAATCGACTTTATACTTAAATATAAGATTACGAAATTCTTCTAAATGCACTGCCGTTATACCGTTAAGGCTTTATGTAGACTTCAGTAAGATAAAGATGGTTAATTAACTTTAATATGTTAAACTAATGATTTAAAGCATTCCGATATCGATTGCTAAATGTGTATATACAAGAAAATCGACTTTATTCCTAAATATAAGATTACGAAATTCTTCTAAATGCACTGCCGTTATACCGTTAAATATTTATGTAGTTTTCAGTAGGATAAAGAAGGTTAATTAACTTATATATGTTAAACTAATGATCTGAAGCATTTCGATATCGATTGCTAAATGTGTATATACAACAAAATCGATTTTATGCTTAAATGTAAGATTACGGAATTCTTCTAAATGCACTGCTGTTATGCCGCCATGGCTTTATGTCACCTTCAGTTAGTTAAAGAAGGTTAATTAACTTATAAATGTTAAACTAATGATTTGAAGCATTCCGATATCGATTGCTAAATGCGAATATACAAGAAAATCGACTTTATACCTAAATATAAGATTACGGAATTCTTCCAAATGCACTGCCGTTATACCGTTAAGGCTTTATGTAAACGTCAGTAAGATAAAGAAGGTTTATTAACTTAAATATGTTAAACCAGTTATCTGAAGCACTTCGATATCGACTGCTAAAAGTGTATATACAAGAAAATCGACTTTATACCTAAATATAAGTTTACGGATTTCTTCCAAATGCACTGCTGTTATGCCGCCATGGCTTTATGTCACCTTCAGTTAGTTAAAGAAGGTTAATTAACTTATAAATGTTAAACTAATGATTTGAAGCATTCCGATATCGATTGCTAAATGTGAATATACAAGAAAATCGACTTTATACCTAAATATAAGATTACGAAATTCTTCTAAATGCACTGCCGTTATACCGTTAAGGCTTTATGTAGACTTCAGCAAGATAAAGAAGGTTAATTAACTTTAATATGTTAAACCAGTTATTTAAAGCATTTCGATATCGATTGCTAAATGTGTATATACAAGAAAATCGACTTTATACCTAAATATAAGTTTACGAAATTCTTCTAAATGCACTGCCGTTATACCGTTAAGGCTTTATGTAGACTTCAGTAAGATAAAGATGGTTAATTAACTTTAATATGTTAAACTAATGATTTGAAGCATTCCGATATCGATTGCTAAATGTGTATATACAAGAAAATCGACTTTATACCTAAATATAAGATTACGAAATTCTTCTAAATGCACTGCCGTTATACCGTTAAGGATTTATGTAGTTTTCAGTAGGATAAAGAAGGTTAATTAACTTATATATGTTAAACTAATGATTTGAAGCATTTCGATATCGATTGCTAAATGTGTATATACAACAAAATCGATTTTATGCCTAAATGTAAGATTACGGAATTCTTCTAAATGCACTGCCGTTATACCGTTGAGGCTTTATGTAGACTTCAGTAAGATAGAGAAGGTTAATTAACTTTAATATGATAAACTAATGATTTGAAGCATTCCGATATCGTTTGCTAAATGTGTATTTACAAGAAAATCGACTTTATACCTAAATATAAGAATATGGAATTCTTCCAAATGCATTGCAGTTATACCGTTATGGCTTAATGTAAACTTCAGCAAGATGAAAAAGGTTAATTAACTTAAATATGTTAAACCAGTTATTTGGAGCATTTCGATATCGATTGCTAAATGTGTATATACAAGAAAATCGATTTTATATATAAATATAAGTTTACGGAATTCTTCCAAATGCACTGCCGTTATGCCGCCATGGCTTTCTGTTAACTTCAATTCGTTAAAGAAGGTTTATTAACTTAAATATGTTAAACTAATAATGTGAAGCATTTCGATATCGATTGCTTAAAGTGTATATACAAGAAAATCGACTTTATACCTAAATAAAAGATTACGGAATTCTTCCAAATGCACTGCCGTTATACCGTTAAGGCTTTACGTAAACTTCAGTAAGATAAAGAAGGTTAATTAACTTAAATATGTCAAACTAATGATTTGAAGCATTCCGATATCGATTGCTAAATATGTATATACAAGAAAATCGACTTTATACCTAAATACAAGATTACGGAATTCTTCCAAGTGCACTGCCGTTACACCGGTAAGGCTTTATGTAAACTTCAGTAAGATAAAGAAGGTTAATTAACTTAAACATGTTATACTAATGATTTGAGGCATTTCGATATCGATTGCTAAATGTGTATATACAAGAAAATCGACTTTATACATAAATATAATATTACGGAATTCTTCCAAATGCACTGCCGTTATGCCGCTATGGCTTTATGTTAACTTCAGTGCGTTAAAGAATGTTTATTAACTTTTATATGTTTAACTAATGATTTGAGGCATTTCGGTATCGATTGCTAAATGTGTATATACAAGAAAATCGTCTTTATACCCAAATGTAAAATTACGGAATTCTTCCAAGTGCATTTCGATATCGATTGCTAAATGTGTATATACAAGAAAATCGACTTTGTACCTAAATATAATATTACGGAATTCTTCCAAATGCACTGCCGTTATGCCGCTATGGCTTAATGTTAACTTCAGTGCATTAAAGAATGTTTATTAACTCATATATGTTTAGCTAATGATTTGAGGCATTTCGGTATCGATTGCTGAATGTGTATGTACAAGAAAATTGACTTTATACATAAAAATAAGATTACGGAATTCTTCTAAATGCACTGCCGTTATACCGTCAAGGCTTTGTGTGGACTTCAGTAAGATAAAGAAGGTTAATTTACTTAAATATGTTAAACTAATGATTTGAAGCATTCCGATATCGATTGCAAAATGTGAATATACAAGAAAATCGACTTTATACCTAAATATAAGATTACGGAATTCTTCCGAATGCACTGCCGTTATACCGTTAAGGCTTTAAGTAGACTTCAGTAAGATAAATAAGGTTAATTAACTTAAATCTGTTAAACTAATGATTTGAAGAATTCCGATATCGATTGGTAAATATGAATATATTTACAAGAAAATCGATTTTATACCTAAATACAAGATTACGGAATTCTTCCAAATGCACTGCCGTTATGGCGTTATGCCGTTATGGCTTAATGTAAACTTCAGTTCGTTAAAAAAAGTTTATTAACGTAAATATGTTAAACAATGATTTGAAGCATTTCGGTATCGATTGCTAAATATGTATATACAAGAAAATCGACTTTATACCTAAATATAAGATTACGGAATTCTTCCAAATGCACTGCCGTTATACCGTTAAGGATTTATGTAAACTTTGGTAAGATAAAGAAGGTTTATTAACTTAAATATATTAAACCAGTTATTTGAAGCATTTCGATATCGATTGCTAAATGTGTATATACAAGAAAATCGACTTTATACCCAAATATAAGTTTACGGAATTCTCCCAAATGCACTGTTGTTATGCCGCTATGGCTTTATGTCACCTTCAGTAAGTTAAAGATGGTTAATTAACTTATAAATGTTAAACTTATGATTTGAAGCATTCCGATATCGATTGCTAAATGTGAATATGCAAGAAATTCGACTTTATACCTAAATATAAGAATACGGAATTCTTCCAAATGCACTGCCGTTATACCGTTAACGATTCATGTAAACTTCATTAAGATAAAGAAGGTTTATTAACTTAAATATATTAAACCATTTATCTGAAGAATTTCGATATCGATTTCTAAATGTGTATGTGCAAGAAAATCGACTTTATACCCTAATATAAGTTTACGGAATTCTCCCAAATGTACTGCTGTAATGCCGCCAAGGCTTTATGTCAACTTTAGTAATATAAAGAAGGTTAATTTACTTAAAAATGTTAAACTAATGATTTGAAGCTTTCCGAAATCGATTGCTAAATGTGTATATACAAGAAAATCGACTTTATACCTAAATATAAGATTACGGAATTCTTCCAAATGCACTACCGTTATACCGTTAAGGCTTTATGTAAACGTCAGTAAGATAAATAAGGTTAATTAATTTAAATGCGCTAAACTAATAATTTGAAGAATTCCGATATCGATTGGTAAATAAGAATATATGTACAAGAAAATCGACTTTATACCTAAATATAAGATTACGGAATTCTTCCAAATGCACTGCCGTTATGGCATTATGCCGCCATGGCTTAATGTAAACTTCAGTTCTTTAAAATAGGTTTATTAACTTAAATATGATAAACTAATGATTTGAAGCATTCCGATATCGATTGCAAAATGTGAATATACAAGAAAATCGACTTTATACCTAAATATAAGGTTACGGAATTCTTCCAAATGCACTGCCGTTATGACGTTATGCCGCCATGGCTTTATGTTAACTTCAGAGCGTTAAAGATGGTTTATTAACTTATATATGTTTAGCTAATGATTTGAGGCATTTTGATATCGATTGCTGAATGTGTATGTACAAGAAAATCGACTTTATATCTAAATATAATATTACGGAATTTATCCAAATGCACTGCCGTTATGACGTTATGTCGCTATGGCTTTATGTTAACTTCAGTGCGTTAAAGAAGGTTTATTAACTTTTATATGTTTAAGTAATGATTTGAGGCATTTCGATATCGACTGCTAAATGTGTATATACAAGAAAATCGACTTTATACCTAAATATAACGCAGCACTGGCTACGAGGCCTTCAGCCGCCTTGTAATTATAACTAGGTAAAAATTCTATTTGCTAAGGGTTAGTAAAGATATAAGTTGCTTAAATATATTTTAGCAAATCGTTGGTTTTTAAGAATCTATATACAATCATAACGTTTTTTTCTGAAGGTTCACTTAGTAGTTTTATGAGATCAATGTTGCCAGAGTTGTGGGCTGTTGTGTGGAGCATCGGACAGAGTGTGAGTAAGTGTTTGATAGAAGCGGTGTCCTCGCAAACTGGGCAAATGGATGGGCTTTTACCCGATAGTAAGTGGGCGTGTGGTATGGTGGTGTGTCCAATCCTTAATCGAGTATATGTCTTCATTGCGCTAGTTGGAACTGTTGACGAGTAGATTATTCGATTTCTGGCTGGGTTTATGACCGCGTAGTGATGTTTAAATGTTTTCCATTCGCTTGCGTTTTTTTGATGCCTTTTTTGCTTAATAAGGTTAGAAATGTCTTGCTTGGATGAGACATAGGATGTTAAGGCAGGAGTCCTGGCTACATTTTTTGTAGCGAGGTCTGCAAAGTGGTTGCCTGTAATACCAGCATGGCCAGGGATCCACATTACTTGGATTTTCTGGGGGGCACCAATGACCGCGTCCCTGATAATTTTTATTATGGGATTGCGATTGGAAGGAGACGTTATTGCCGACATTTGCTGTCTGTATAGATGAGGAACTTTCCTTTAGTCTTTTTTGCGTGATTAACTGCATGAAGGATAGCAGATCCTTCAGCGGTAAATACAGAGCTCGTTGAGGGGAGAAGCCAATTGCAGATAATTTCTCCTGTGGCAGTGACAACTGCTGACGATGTGGAATCGATGGACTTGGAGCCATCCGTAAACAATAACTTCCAGCCATTATTTGTATAATTAGATTCCAGTTCAGCAAAGGTTTGTTGAAAGACTTCGTTTGGTGTGTTTTGCTTGGACAAAAACATAAGCTTATTCTGTAGGATTTTATCATTGATCAGCCAGGGAGGATGTCGTGTGGTGAATTTGCATGTTGCGTTACGTAAAATATTATTTTCTGCAGCGAAAATTAAGCAACTCGAAATAGCCGATTGTATTCATGGAATTTTTCTTTTTTTCGTGGCATGGGTGATAGTTGTATTTAGTAATGGGTTGGTGTTCTCAGCCGTTTTCGCAAGAATTTGGAGCGAAGAATCTATAATTCTATTTTGAATAGTTGGTAAACCAGATTCAGCCATTATCGTTTTTATTATAATTAACGAGTTTCTGACATATTTACAATGAGCATTAAAGTTATACTTAGAGTCAAAAATTAATCCTAATATTTTCAGCTGTGTTTTACATTCGATGTTAATTTGGTTGTGGGTAAGTGAAATACCGTTGCAATTTTGCTTTCTACACACATGAAGGATATGTGTTTTGTCTAAAGAAAGTGAAGCACCAGACTCCAGTGACCAAATCTCAATTCTGACGAGTATATTAGTAAATAAGGATTGAGCTAAATTAACGTTAGAGACTTTTGTGTAGATTAGAACATCGTCAGCATAGATCTGGTGCTCAACTCCTTTGTAATTTTTTATCATCCTACTAATATCATCGAAAGCAATGATAAAAAGGAAGGCTGAAAGAGGTGAGCCTTGCGGCGTACCGTTAGAAAGCGGGAGTGTTGAAGAAAGGAAACCATTTACGTTGACTTTGAGTTTTATGTTTGTGAGAAAGTTAGAAATAAAACGTATCATATTCTGGCCTATTTTCCATTTTCTAAGTTGTCGAATAATAATATGGGCTCCAATTTTGTCGAAAGCTCTGTGAAAGTCCAGAGATAGTATAGACACGTGGTTTTTGCTGGACAAAGCGTTAGTAATGAAATAGTCTAGTTGGATTAAAGCATCTAACGTGCCTTGACCTTTTTTGTAGACGACTTGATTCGGTGATATGAGCTTGTTTCGCTGAGCATACCACATCAAGCGGTTTGCCACGATCTTTTCCAAAATTTTGCCCATATATGGAAGGAGGGAAATCGGCCTATAGTTAGCAAGTTCGTCGGAGGATTTGTGTGGTTTAAGTATTGGTATAACACAGGGCGTTTTCCAAAATTGGGGGTAGACACCAATATTGAAAATTTTGTTATAGAGCTTTACCAATCGGAGCTTGAGACTTTTCGGCATATGTCTGATAATTGAATAAGAAATTTTATCTTGCCCCGGGGACTTACCCTTAACGGTAGATGCAACGAATTCGAATTCAGACAGTGAAATGCTGGTTTCTATTTGTTTAGCAGAAAAAGAAAGAGGGGAGACAGAGTAGGAAGTATCGGACAGAGTGGTGGACTTAGAGGTTTGAAACTGTGTGCTGAATGAAGTATCTGAGCTTGTTTCAGAATAGTGGTTTGCAAATAACTCGGAAATTTCGGATGGATTGGTTACCAAACCTATTGGCCCCTTTACGCATTGAATGGTTAGATTTCTAGGCACTCCAGAAAGTTTTTTTAAAGCGTTCCATATTAACTTAGGGCTAGACGAAGGATTCATTTTGCTTGTGAAATCCTGAAAACATTTACGCTTGGCCTGTTTCGCGGAACGACGGAAAAGTGCATTGGCTTTCCTGAAAGATATTAAGTTGACTAGTGAACGAGCCCGTTTGTATTCATACCAAGCTGTCTGTTTTTTTGCCCGCATTTCAGCGATTTCTTTATTCCACCAAGGAACACTCTTGGAACTTGCTGTTGGCTTTGTATGAGGAATGCTAACATTCGCTGCTGAACGAATAATTTTTGTTAAAATCGCACTTTCTTGGTTAGGGTTGTCAGATATTGGGGTGTTATTGCCATTTATCTCGCAATGAGTCTGAAACTTCTCCCAATCAGCGTAATCAGTTTTGAATACCTTATTTATTTTGTGGTTTTTTGTTGTTGAACCTAGGTGCAATTTAAGTACAATGGGAAGTGATCGCTTCCATGCAGGTGGTCGAGTATGCTCCATTCGCACTCTGTGGCAAGTGTGTCGGTGCACATTGTAAGATCTACGTGGGAAAAAGTGGAGTGAGTTGAAAAGTGTGTCGCGGATCCGTTATTCAAACATATTAAGTTAGAGGAAAGTAAAGCGTCTTCAATGCATTTGCCCCTCTTGTTGGCTATTGGAGAACCCCATAGTGGACTCCATGCATTAAAATCACCAGCGAAAATTAAAGGAGTAGAAGCTTGGTTGATTAATTGCAGGATGTCTGTACTGGTAAATTGTTCGTCTGGTGCAATATAGGTGCAGATAATGGTAATTTTTTTAACTAAGATAATTTCGATCGACATAGCCAGCAAGTTGGATTGAATGGCATTAATTTTGTGTGGAATATTTCTTCTTATGAGAATCGCAATGCCTCTTTTACTTGTGCTGATATGTGGAAGATTGTGAAACATGCCAATGTACTGCTTAGGAGTAAAAGCCGACAAGTTGAAAGAGATGTGAGTTTCATTTAAGAGTATAATAGCTGGAGCATGATCTTGTATTAATAGTTGAAGCTCATTGTAATTATTAGTGTAGCCGTTTAAATTCCATTGCAATATTGGAATCATAAGATCTATGTAGAAAAGAAAAGAAAAGGGAAACAGAAGAGAGCTAGAATTTCAACTCGTATGAGCAGTCAGTTGAAGCTGAGTGTCACCAATTGAGAACTAGTTCAAAAGAGAGTAAAAGCTAAGCGTATTTATTGAGAGTCAATTTCCATTTGTTCAGTATATTCAGTAGAGTATTGATTATCGTTGGAAATGTTTGTTGTTGGAAAGAGATTTTCGTGATTAGGTGGATTAGATTGCACAGTAGTGTTGGTAGTAGTATTGTTGAAGTTAGTATATTTATTAAGCGAGTTTAAGGAGTTGTTTAAGTTAGAAATGAAAGAGGCTGTTGTTGGACTGAATAGTTTGGGATTTAAGAAAGAGTCTTGTTGGGTACAGTTGTCGCTGATATTTTTAGCTGAATGAGAGACGTTGTTGTAGTCTGAGCTGATCGATGCAGGCTTGTTGATGGAAATATGCTTATTGTTGGCGTTTGGTGAGTGATTTTTACTAGTTAAAGAGTTTATTGATGAGTTGGGTGCAGAGGTGACCTCTGCGTTTTGTTTTGATGTACTGGGCAAGTCATTGTTGGCAGTTCTATGAGTATTTTTAGATTTTGTGGAATTGTTGGTGGCTGAAATTTTTGTTGGTGTGGTGGTTACAGAGGATACCTCTTTTGTAGGTTGAAGCACATGTGCAAAGCTGGCAGTGAGGGAAGGGGGGGGAAGTATTTTCTCTATATTGTTTGAGGGCTTCGTGCATACTGCACTTTTCTAGTGTCTTTATTTTTAAAATTTCTTTGGTTTGCATATACTTTGGACACGTATAGTCAGAAGAGCGATGCTCGCCAGAACAATTCGCACACATGACTCGGATGCAGTCACCATCGTGTGGAGAAGGAAAATTACAAATTTCGCATGTTGGGGAACCTTTACAATGTTTTTGCGTATGACCCAATTTCTGACATGACCTGCAGCGCATTGGATTAGGCACGTACGGTCATCCTCCATGCTATGTTTATTTTGTTTGGAAGGGAATAACTGTTGAATGATATTAGGATAACACCAGTAGGCTTTATAACACCTTCAACTTTGCGAGTGAACTTATAAACCGCGGAAACTTCGTAGGAACTCAGTCCTTCTATTATTTCGCTTTCAGGCACATCGTTTAAAAACGGTGCATAAATGGTGCCTTTGTTACAATTAAGATGTTGATGATAGCTAGCGTTAACAGCGCCAATATTGAAAAGACATTTCGTTTTTATAAACTTTTCTGCTACTTGCTTATTTTTCACTAGCAGTAATAGGCTGCCATCGCGTAATTCACTAATTTTGTTTATATCTTTGCTCACGGTAAGTAAGGCATTGTAAACACGAAAACAAGAAACCTTCGAAAGGGGTGTAGTATTCTCATCGGATTTAATCACAATATACTTTGGGTCATCACTTTTTATTGGCGGTAAGTCAGGAAAAGCATCTTGCAGTTTTTGATACGATTTTTTACGTTTTGGTTGGGGACCTTGGGCCAGCGCAGCAAACCTGTTGTCCCCGAACTGGAAGCATACCGGGGGCATAGTGGAAAAATTATAATACACTAATATAAATATTGAATTATATTTCTCACTTAAAAAAAGTATTAATCGCGTTACTTAAGTAAGCAGACCGGTGTGCAAAAAAAAACACCAGAGAGCTATGTGAATAGCTAAAAACTCAGAGAAAGACGCTAACTCAACTGCTCAGTACGAGGTTTAGTCGGTGACTGATATATGTACAAGAAAATCGACTATATACCTAAATATAAGATTACGGAATTCTTCCAAATGCACTGCCGTTATGGCGTTATGCCGCCATGGCTTAATGTAAGCTTCAGTTCGTTAAAAAAAGGTTTATTAACTTATATATGATAAACTAATGATTTGAAGCTTTCCGATATCGATTGCAAAATGTGAATATACAAGAAAATCGACTTTATACCTAAACATAAAATTACGGAATTCTTCCAAATGCTCTGCCGTTATACCGTTAAGGCTTCAAGTAAACTTCAGTAAGATAAAGAAGGTTAATTAACTTAAATGCATATGTTAAACTAATGATTGGAAGCATTTCGATAGCGATTGCTAAATGTGTATATACAAGAAAATCGACTTTTTACCTAAATGTAAGGTAACGAAAGTCTTCTAAATGCACTCCCGTCATACCGTTTAAGCTTTATGTAGACTTCAGCAAGATAAAAAAGGTTAATTAACTTAAATATGTTAAACCAGTTATTTGAAGCATTTCGATATCGATTGCTTAATGTGTATATACAAGAAAATGGACTTTATACCTAAATATAAGTTTACATAATTCTTCTAAGTGCACTGCCGTTATACCGTTAAGGCTTTATGTAGACTTCAGTAAGATAAAGAAGGTTAATTAACTTAAATATGTTAAACTAATGATTTGAGGCATTTCAATATCGATTTCTAAATGTGTATATACCTGAAATTCGACCTAATACCTAAATATAAGATTACGGAATTCTTCCAAATGCACTGCCGTTATGCCGCCATGGCTGTATGTTAACTTCAGTGCGTTAAAGAAGGTTTATTAACTTATATTTGTTTAACTTATGATTTGAGGCATTTCGATATCGATTGCTAAATGTGTATATACAAGAAAATCGACTTTATACCTAAATATAAGATTACGGATTTCTTCCAAATGCACTGCCGTCATTGCGTTTTGCCGCCATGGCTTTATGTTAACTTCAGTGCGTTAAACAAGGTTTATTAATTTATATATGTTTAACTTATGATTTGAGGCATTTCGATATCGATTGCCAAATGTGTATATACAAGAAAATCGACTTTATACCTAAATATAAGATTACGGAATTCTTCCAAGTGCACTACCTTTATGCCGTTATGCCGTTATGGCTTTGTGTTAACTTCAGTGCATTAAAGAATGTTTATTAACTTATATATGTTTAACTAATTATTTGAGGCATTTCGATATCGATTGCTAAATGTGTATATACAAGAAAATCGAATTTATACCTAAAATTAAGTTTACGGAATTCTTCCAAATGCACTGCCGTTATACCGTTAAGGCTTTATGTAGACTTCAGTAAGATAAAGAAGGTTAACTAACTTAAATATGTTAAACTAATGTTTTGGAGCATTCCGATATCGATTTCTAAATGTGAATATTCAAGAAAATCGGCTTTATACCTAAATATAAGATTACGGAATTCTTCCAAATGCACTGCCGTTATGATGTTATGCCGCCATGGCTTTATGTAAACTTCAGTTCGATAAAGAAGGTTTATTAACTTAAATATGTTAAACAATTCTTTGAAGCATTTCGATATCGATTTCTAAATGTGTATATACAAGAAAAACGACTTTATACCTAAATATAAGATTACGAAATTCTTCTAAATTCGCTGCCGTTATATCGTTTAGGCTTTATGTAGACTTCAGTAAGATAAAGAAGGTTAATTAACTTAAATATGTTAAACTAATGATTTGAGGCATTTCAATATCGATTTCTAAATGTGTATATACCTGAAATTCGACCAAATACCTAAATATAAGATTACGGAATTCTTCCAAATGCACTGCCGTTATGACGTAATGCCGCCATGGCTTTATGTTAACTTCAGTGCGTTAAAGAAGGCTTATTAACTTATATTTGTTTAACTAATGATTTGAGGCATTTCAATATCGATTGCTTAATGTGCATATACCTGAAATTCGACCAAATACCTAAATATAAGATTACGGAATTCTTCCAAATGCACTGCTGTCATGACGATATGCCGCCATGGCTTTATGTTAACTTCAGTAAGTTAAAGAAGAATTATTTACTTAAATATGTTAAACTATTTATTTGAGGCTTTTCGATATCGATTGCTAAATGTGTATATACAAAAAAATTGACTATATACCTAAATATAAGTTTACGAAATTCCTCTAAATGCACTGCCGTTATACCGATAGGGCTTTATGTGGACTTCAGTAAGATAAAGAAGGTTAATTAACATTATCATGTTAAACTAATGATTTGAAGCACTCCGATGTCAATTGCTAAATGTGTGTGTAGAAGAAATCGACTTTATACCTAAATATAAGATTACGAAATTCTTCTAAATTCAATGCCGTTATACCGTTTAGGCTTTATGTAGACTTCAGTAAGATAAAGAAGGTTAACTAACTTAAATATGTTAAACTAATGATTTGAGGCATTTCAATATCGATTGCTAAATGTGTATATACAACAAAATTGACTTTATACCTAAATGTAAGATTACGGAATTTTTCTAAATGCACTGCCGTTATGCCGTTAAGGCTTTATGTAGACTTCAGTAAGATAAAGAAGGTTAATTAACTTTAATATGTTAAACCAGTTATTTGAAGCATTTCGATATCGATTGCTAAATGTGCATTTACAAGAAAATCGACTTTATACCTAAATATAAGATCACGGAATCTTCCAAATGCACTGCCGTTATGACGTTATGCCGCCAATGCTTTATGTTAACTTCAGTGCGTTAAAGAAGGTTTGTTAGCTTAATATATGTTTAACTGATGATTTGAGGCATTTCGATATCGATTGCTAAATGTGTATATACAAGAAAATCGACTTTATACCTAAATATAAGATTACGGATTTCTTCCAAATGCACTGCCGTTATTGGTTTTTGCCGCCATGGCTTTATGTTAACTTCAGTGCGTTAAAGAAGGTTTATTAACTGATATATGTTTAACTAATGATTTGAGGCATTTTGATATCGATTGCTAAATGTGTATATACAAGAAAATCGACTTTATACTTAAATATAAGATTACGGAGTTCTTCCAAATGCACTGCCGTTATACCGTTTAGGCTTTATATAGACTTCAGTAAGATAAAGAAGGTTAATTAACTTAAATATGTTAAACAATGATTTGAAGCATTTCGATATCGATTGCTAAATATATATATACAAGAAAATCGACTTTATACCTAAATATAAGATTACGAAATTCTTCTTAATGCACTGCCGTTATACCGTTAAGGCTTTATGAAGACTTCAGTAAGATAAAGAAGGTTTATTAACTTAAATATGTTAAACAATGATTTGAAGCATTTCGATATCGATTGCTAAATATGTATATACAAGAAAATCGGCTTTATACCTAAATATAAGATTACGAAATTCTTCTAAATGCATTGCCGTTATACCGTTAAGGCTTTATGTAGACTTCAGTAAGATGAAGAAGGTTAATTAACTTAAATATGTTAAACCAGTTATTTGAAGCATTTCGATATCGATTGCTTAATGTGTATATACAAGAAAATGGACTTTATACCTAAATATAAGTTTACATAATTCTTCTAAGTGCACTGCCGTTATACCGTTAAGGCTTTATGTAGACTTCAGTAAGATAAAGAAGGTTAATTAACTTAAATATGTTAAACTAATGATTTGAGGCATTTCAATATCGATTTCTAAATGTGTATATACCTGAAATTCGACCTAATACCTAAATATAAGATTACGGAATTCTTCCAAATGCACTGCCGTTATGCCGCCATGGCTGTATGTTAACTTCAGTGCGTTAAAGAAGGTTTATTAACTTATATTTGTTTAACTTATGATTTGAGGCATTTCGATATCGATTGCTAAATGTGTATATACAAGAAAATCGACTTTATACCTAAATATAAGATTACGGATTTCTTCCAAATGCACTGCCGTCATTGCGTTTTGCCGCCATGGCTTTATGTTAACTTCAGTGCGTTAAACAAGGTTTATTAATTTATATATGTTTAACTTATGATTTGAGGCATTTCGATATCGATTGCCAAATGTGTATATACAAGAAAATCGACTTTATACCTAAATATAAGATTACGGAATTCTTCCAAGTGCACTACCTTTATGCCGTTATGCCGTTATGGCTTTGTGTTAACTTCAGTGCATTAAAGAATGTTTATTAACTTATATATGTTTAACTAATTATTTGAGGCATTTCGATATCGATTGCTAAATGTGTATATACAAGAAAATCGAATTTATACCTAAAATTAAGTTTACGGAATTCTTCCAAATGCACTGCCGTTATACCGTTAAGGCTTTATGTAGACTTCAGTAAGATAAAGAAGGTTAACTAACTTAAATATGTTAAACTAATGTTTTGGAGCATTCCGATATCGATTTCTAAATGTGAATATTCAAGAAAATCGGCTTTATACCTAAATATAAGATTACGGAATTCTTCCAAATGCACTGCCGTTATGATGTTATGCCGCCATGGCTTTATGTAAACTTCAGTTCGATAAAGAAGGTTTATTAACTTAAATATGTTAAACAATTCTTTGAAGCATTTCGATATCGATTTCTAAATGTGTATATACAAGAAAAACGACTTTATACCTAAATATAAGATTACGAAATTCTTCTAAATTCGCTGCCGTTATATCGTTTAGGCTTTATGTAGACTTCAGTAAGATAAAGAAGGTTAATTAACTTAAATATGTTAAACTAATGATTTGAGGCATTTCAATATCGATTTCTAAATGTGTATATACCTGAAATTCGACCAAATACCTAAATATAAGATTACGGAATTCTTCCAAATGCACTGCCGTTATGACGTAATGCCGCCATGGCTTTATGTTAACTTCAGTGCGTTAAAGAAGGTTTATTAACTTATATTTGTTTAACTAATGATTTGAGGCATTTCAATATCGATTGCTTAATGTGCATATACCTGAAATTCGACCAAATACCTAAATATAAGATTACGGAATTCTTCCAAATGCACTGCTGTCATGACGATATGCCGCCATGGCTTTATGTTAACTTCAGTAAGTTAAAGAAGAATTATTTACTTAAATATGTTAAACTATTTATTTGAGGCTTTTCGATATCGATTGCTAAATGTGTATATACAAAAAAATTGACTATATACCTAAATATAAGTTTACGAAATTCCTCTAAATGCACTGCCGTTATACCGATAGGGCTTTATGTGGACTTCAGTAAGATAAAGAAGGTTAATTAACATTATCATGTTAAACTAATGATTTGAAGCACTCCGATGTCAATTGCTAAATGTGTGTGTAGAAGAAATCGACTTTATACCTAAATATAAGATTACGAAATTCTTCTAAATTCAATGCCGTTATACCGTTTAGGCTTTATGTAGACTTCAGTAAGATAAAGAAGGTTAACTAACTTAAATATGTTAAACTAATGATTTGAGGCATTTCAATATCGATTGCTAAATGTGTATATACAACAAAATTGACTTTATACCTAAATGTAAGATTACGGAATTTTTCTAAATGCACTGCCGTTATGCCGTTAAGGCTTTATGTAGACTTCAGTAAGATAAAGAAGGTTAATTAACTTTAATATGTTAAACCAGTTATTTGAAGCATTTCGATATCGATTGCTAAATGTGCATTTACAAGAAAATCGACTTTATACCTAAATATAAGATCACGGAATCTTCCAAATGCACTGCCGTTATGACGTTATGCCGCCAATGCTTTATGTTAACTTCAGTGCGTTAAAGAAGGTTTGTTAGCTAATATATGTTTAACTGATGATTTGAGGCATTTCGATATCGATTGCTAAATGTGTATATACAAGAAAATCGACTTTATACCTAAATATAAGATTACGGATTTCTTCCAAATGCACTGCCGTTATTGGTTTTTGCCGCCATGGCTTTATGTTAACTTCAGTGCGTTAAAGAAGGTTTATTAACTGATATATGTTTAACTAATGATTTGAGGCATTTTGATATCGATTGCTAAATGTGTATATACAAGAAAATCGACTTTATACTTAAATATAAGATTACGGAGTTCTTCCAAATGCACTGCCGTTATACCGTTTAGGCTTTATATAGACTTCAGTAAGATAAAGAAGGTTAATTAACTTAAATATGTTAAACAATGATTTGAAGCATTTCGATATCGATTGCTAAATATATATATACAAGAAAATCGACTTTATACCTAAATATAAGATTACGAAATTCTTCTTAATGCACTGCCGTTATACCGTTAAGGCTTTATGAAGACTTCAGTAAGATAAAGAAGGTTTATTAACTTAAATATGTTAAACAATGATTTGAAGCATTTCGATATCGATTGCTAAATATGTATATACAAGAAAATCGGCTTTATACCTAAATATAAGATTACGAAATTCTTCTAAATGCATTGCCGTTATACCGTTAAGGCTTTATGTAGACTTCAGTAAGATGAAGAAGGTTAATTAACTTTAATATGTTAAACTAATGATTAGAAGCATTCCGATATCGATTGCTAAATGTGTATTTACAAGAAAACCGACTTTAGACCTAAATATAAGATTACGGAATTCTTCCAAATGCATTGCCGTTATACCGTTAAGGCTTTGTATAAACTTCAGCAAGATAAAGAAGGTTAATTAACTTAAATATGCTAAACTAATGATTTGAGGCATTTCAATATCAATTCCTAAATGTGTATATACAACAAAATCGACTTTATACCTAAATGTAAGATTACGGAATTCTTATAAATGCACTGCCGTTAAACCGTTAAGGCTTTATGTAGACTTCAGTAAGATGAAGAAGGTTAATTAACTTTAATATGTTAAACTAATGATTTGAAGCATTCCGATATCGATTGCTAAATGTGTATTTACAAGAAAACCGACTTTATACCTAAATCTAAGATTACGGAATTCTTCCAAATGCACTGCCGTTATACCGTTAAGGCTTCGTGTAAACTTCAGCAAGATAAAGAAGGTTAATTAGCTTAAATATGTTAAACCAGTTGTTTGAAGCATTTCGATATCTATTGCTAAATGTGTATATACAAGAAAATCGACTTTATACCTAAATATAAGTTTACGGCATTCTTCCAAATGCACTGCCGTTATGCCGCCATGGCTTTATGTAAACTTCAATTCGTTAAAGAAGGTATATTAACATAAATATAAGATTACGGAATTCTTCCAAGTGCACTGCCGTTATGTCATTATTGCTTCATGTAAGCTTCAGTGCGTTAAAGAAGGTTTATTAACTTCAATTTGCTACGCATATGATTTGAGGCATTTCGACATTGATTGCTAAATGTGTATATACAAGAAACTCGACTTTATACATAAATATAAGAGTATGGAATTCTTCTAAATGCACTGCCGTTATGCCGTCATGGCTTTATGTCACCTTTAGTAAGTTAAAGAAGGTTAATATCCTTATGTATGTTAAACTAATAATTTAAGGTATTCTGATATCTATTGCTAAATGTGTATATACAACAAATTCGACTTTATACCTAATTATAAGATTACGAAATTCTTCTAAATGCATTGCCGTTATACCGTTAAGGCTTTATGTAGACTTCAGTAAGATGAAGAAGGTTATATAACTTAAATATGAAAAACCAGTTATTTGAAGCATTTCGATATCGTCTGCTTAATGTGTATATGCAAGAAAATCGACCTTATACCTGAATATAAGATTACGGAATTCTTCTAAATGCACTGCCGTTATACCGTTAAGGATTTATGTAGTTTTCAGTAGAATAAAGAAGGTTAATTAACTTAAATATGTTAAACTAATGACTTGAAGCATTTCGATATCGATTGCTAAATGTGTATATACAAAAAAATCGATTTTATGCCTAAATGTAAGATTACGAAATTCTTCTAAATGCACTGCCGTTATACCGTTAAGGATTTATGTAGTTTTCAGTAGGATAAAGAAGGTTTATTAACTTAAATATGTTAAACAATGATTTGAAGCATTTCGATATCGATTGCTAAATATGTATATACAAGAAAATCGACTTTATACCTAAATAAAAGATTACGGAATTCTTCCAAATGCAATGCCGTTATACCGTTAAGGCTTTACGTAAACTTCAGTAAGATAAAGAAGGTTAATTAACTTAAATATGTCAAACTAATGATTTGAAGCATTCCGATATCGATTGCTAAATGTAAATATACAAGAAAATCGACTTTATACCTAAATACAAGATTACGGAATTCTTCCAAGTGCACTGCCGTTACACCGGTAAGGCTTTATGTAAACTTCAGTAAGATAAAGAAGGTTAATTAACATAAACATGTTATACTAATGATTTGAGGCATTTAGATAGCGATTCCTAAATGTGCATATACCTGAAAATCGACTTTATACCTAAATATAAGATTACGGAATTCTTCCAAATGCACTGCCCTTATGACGTTATGCCACGATGGCTTTATGTTAACTTCAGAGCATTAAAGAAGGTTTATTAACTAACATATGTTTAACTAATGATTTGAGGCATTTCGATATCGATTGCTAAATGTGTATATACAAAAAGTTCGACTTTATACCTAAATGTAAAATTACGGAATTCTTCCAAGTGCTCTACCTTTATGCCGTTATGCCGTTATTTCTTTATGTTAACTTCTGTGCATTAAAGAATGTTTATTAACTCATATATGTTTAGCTAATGATTTGAGGCATTTCGGTATCGGTTGCTGAATGTCTATGTACAAGAAAATTGACTTTATACATAAAAATAAGATTACGGAATTCTTCTAAATGCACTGCCGTTATACCGTCAAGGCTTTGTGTAGACTTCAGTAAGATAAAGAAGGTTAATTTACTTAAATATGTTAAACTAATGATTTGAAGCATTCCGATATCGATTGCAAAATGTGAATATACAAGAAAATCGAATTTATACCTAAATATAAGATTACGGAATTCTTCCAAATGCACTGCCGTTATACCGTTAAGGCTTTATGTAGACTTCAGTAAGATAAATAAGGTTAATTAACTTAAATCTGTTAAACTAATGATTTGAAGAATTCCGATATCGATTGGTAAATATGAATATATGTACAAGAAAATCGATTTTATACCTAAATATAAGTTTACGGAATTCTTCCAAATGCACTGCCTTTATGGCGTTATGTCGTTATGGCTTAATATAAACTTCAGTTCGTTAAAAAAGGTTTATTAACGTAAATATGTTAAACAATGATTTGAAGCATTTCGGTATCGATTGCTAAATATGTATATACAAGAAAATCGACTTTATACCTAAATGTAAAATTACGGAAATCTTCCAAGTGCTCTACCTTTATGCCGTTATGCCGTTATTTCTTTATGTTAACTTCTGTGCATTAAAGAATGTTTATTAACTCATATATGTTTAGCTAATGATTTGAGGCATTTCGGTATCGGTTGCTGAATGTGTATGTACAAGAAAATTGACTTTATACATAAAAATAAGATTACGGAATTCTTCTAAATGCACTGCCGTTATACCGTCAAGGCTTTGTGTAGACTTCAGTAAGATAAAGAAGGTTAATTTACTTAAATATGTTAAACTAATGATTTGAAGCATTCCGATATCGATTGCAAAATGTGAATATACAAGAAAATCGAATTTATACCTAAATATAAGATTACGGAATTCTTCCAAATGCACTGCCGTTATACCGTTAAGGCTTTATGTAGACTTCAGTAAGATAAATAAGGTTAATTAACTTAAATCTGTTAAACTAATGATTTGAAGAATTCCGATATCGATTGCAAAATGTGAATATACAAGAAAATCGATTTTATACCTAAATATAAGTTTACGGAATTCTTCCAAATGCACTGCCTTTATGGCATTATGTCGTTATGGCTTAATATAAACTTCAGTTCGTTAAAAAAGGTTTATTAACGTAAATATGTTAAACAATGATTTGAAGCATTTCGGTATCGATTGCTAAATATGTATATACAAGAAAATCGACTTTATACCTAAATATAAGATTACGGAATTCTTCCAAATGCACTGCCGTTTTACCGTTAAGGATGCATGTAGACTTCAGTAAGATAAAGAAGGTTTATTAACTTAAATATGTTAAACCAGTTATTTGAAGCATTTCGATATCGATTGCTAAATGTGTATGTACAAGAAAATCGACTTTATACCCAAATATAAGTTTACGGAATTCTCCCAAATGCACTGTTTTTATGCCGCCATGGCTTTATGTCACCTTCAGTAAGTTAAAGAAGGTTAATTAACTTATAAATGTTAAACTAATGATTTGAAGCATTCCGATATCGATTGCTAAATGTGAATATACAAGAAATTCGACTTTGTACCTAAATATGAGATTACAGAATTCTTCCAAATGCACTGCCGTTATACCGTTAAGGCTTTATGTAGACTTCAGTAAGATAAAGATGGTTAATTAACTTAAATATGCAAAACTAATGACCTGAAGCATTCCGATATCGATTGCTAAATGTGTATATACAAGAAAATCGACTTTATACCTAAATATAAGATTACGAAATTCTTCTTAATGCACTGCCGTTATACCGTTAAGGCTTTATGAAGACTTCAGCAAGAAAAAGAAGGTTAATTAACTTGAATATGTTAAACCAGTTATTTGAAGCATTTCGATATCGTTTGCTAAATGTGTATGTACAAGAAAATCGACTTTGTACCCAAATATAAGTTTACGGAATTCTCCCAAACGCACTGCTGTTATGCCGCCATGGCTTTATGTGAACTTTAGTAAGTTAAAGAAGTTTAATTAACTTCTAAATGTTAAACTAATGATTTGAAGCATTCCGAAATCGATTGCTAAATGGGAATGTACAAGAAATTCGACTTTGTACCTAAATATAAGATTACAGAATTCTTCCAAATGCACTGCCGTTATACCGTTAAGGCTTTATGTAGACTTCAGTAAGATAAAGATGGTTAATTAACTTAAATATGCAAAACTAATGACCTGAAGCATTCCGATATCGATTGCTAAATGTGTAAGTTATCGTGAATTAACTCTCACGATGACCATTCAGTCGACGACACATCCGTCGACGCAACCTTCACTCAGGTCGCTCACACTAATGTTATCCGATACCTTACACGAGCCGCTGAGGCAGCATATTTATGCTCAAATATTCCATGTGAACCGCTATGTCAACATAACAGCGTTCATACGGTGAACGACTAAACATTCCACACGAGCCGCTATGTCAGCAGAATAGAATTCGCACAGGCTGAGCGGTAGCAGAACAGCAGCAGCGCAGCGCGACGCGATAGTTAGTTGTAGGCTAATTGTAGGCTAAGAAATTATTGTAAACTTCAGTTTAAAAGACTCATGTCACCAGAACAGCCAGTGAGCTGCATTAAATAAAGAATCATATTAAAGATAAATCGTTTAATTGGCGCCCAACGTGGGGCTCGCGAAAATTAAGTCGAAAAAAGTTTAATAAACGGTAGTGTAACGAAGTAAAGGACACTCCAGGTTTAAGTCACCAAGGAACGAATTTTCCTTGGGCAGCGAAACTCAGTTAAGGACACTCCAGCCTTAGTGAAGAAGGATTAAGCCACCAAGGAACAAATTTTCCTTGGGCAGCGTTATCCAAGCCAAAGCAGCGTGTGGAACGAAATCACCAGCGATAATCCTGGGAATTCTTCGGCACCGCTACCTGATGGATTAGACGTGAAACAGCTGGAATCCTGCAATAATTATAAGGATATTTTAAGGATGGAAAGGTGAGTGAAGTGCTTATCTCGTTCTAATTAAAAAAAAAAATAATAATAATAAATAAAAAGTGAAATAAGGAGGTGAAACTACAACTTTTGCGAATTGTGAATGGATGAATAACTTTTAATAAAATAAAGTGAAATTGAATTACAAACTTTTACGGGAAGTAGATGAATAGGGAGTTAGAAGACTTGTTCAGAAAACTTAATTTGGAGAATACAGAAGAACAAAACATGAACGCTGAACAAGTTGGTGAGTTGGTTAGAGCAGAGGTGGGCAGGGCATTAGCTGCCCAAAAACAAGAATTCGATAGGAAATTAGTTGCAATTCAGAACCAGGTTGCTCTGACAAAGCCAAAAATTGAAAAATTCACAAAGGTGGCCATCATACCTACGATAACTTGTGAAATTACACTTGATGCAATAAAATCTCTTCCAGATTTTTTGGGTCACCCAGGCACCTATGTGTCCTGGCGTGAAGCAGCACACAATGCATACGAGTTATTTAAAAGATATGATGGCAGCGAACGTCATTACCAAGCGGTTACTATTCTTAGAAATAAAGTACGAGGTGCAGCCGATGCAGTACTTTCGTCTTTTAACACGGTACTGAATTTTAATGCAATAATATCCCGCCTCGACTTTACCTACGCGGACAAGCGACCCATATACCTCATCGAGCAGGAGCTATCCACACTGAGGCAAGGTTCAATGTCGTGCTTAGAATTCTACGACGAGGTAGAAAAAAAGCTAACTCTGTTAGCAAACAAAACTATTATGTCCTACGAAAGCGGTGTGGCGGACACCATAAATGAAAAGTATAGGGCCGATGCACTCAGGGTATTCATATCAGGTTTAAGGAAGCCTCTATGCGATATCCTTTTCGCGTCGAGACCATCAGATCTTCCATCTGCCCTGGCCTTGGCACAGGAGGTAGACGCTAATAATGAACGCTACGCTTTTACGACGAATTTTGCGAATAGATCACATGAAGGTTCGTACAACAAAAAAACTGGCACTATTCAGAACTCCAGTAATCAAAAGACTTTTAACTCTGAGTCCAGTGCGGGTCATAAAAATCCACATTATTCAGTCGCTAAGCAAACCAGGCAGGCCAATCACACACAGAATTCGGTTAGTAACTTAAAATCTTATACCAATAATAACTATTCGGGTCAAAGGCGCGTCGAGCCTATGGAAGTAGATCCTTCCATATCCCAATATAAACACCTATCTAATAGTCCTACCCAAAATCAAAATAGCAGGTCGCAGGGAAATTTGCAGAAACGTACAGCGAATTCGGGACGATACACCGGACCTAAGTTACAACGAGTAAATCATCTAAATGACGAAGTTTATTTACTTAACGAAGCCACATACGATAAAGAAGCAGAACAAGCTGCCGATAACATTGAAAATGATGAGCTGAATTTTTTAGAGCAAAGTCCCTCCTTCCCTGGATTTCAAGGACAATAGGGGGGAAGGAAGTCAAACTCCTTGTCGATACTGGGGCATCAAAGAGTTATATCAAACCCCTACCGGAGTTAAAAGGAATACAATCGGTCCAGAATCCATTTTCAGTCAAATCAATTCACGGAGTTACCCCTATCAATCAAAAATGCCAAGTTAAAATTTTCGGAGTAGTAACAGAATTTTTTATATTACCCAATCTGACATCGTTCGATGGTGTGATTGGTCTGGATTTATTGAACAGGGTACACGCGAATATAAACTTAAAGACAAACACGATTAAACATGACTTTGGCAAGGAGGTTATTTTATTCATCAATAGTCAGGACATAAGTCATTTACAGCTACAGGTCAAGTCAATTCCTAAGCATTTAGAAAAGGCGTTCGTCAAAGTAATTGGCGGTGTAAATGGGGTATTTGCGGATCCCAATGAAGCACTGCCATACAATACTAATGTAGTTGCAACGATTCGCACAGAAAACGAGGAACCGGTATACTCAAGGTTATACCCATATCCACTGGGCGTTTCGGATTTCGTAAATAACGAAATTCAAGACCTTTTGGTGAATGGCATCATTCGACCTTCTAGGTCCCCATATAACAACCCTATATGGGTGGTGAAGAAGAAAGGACTTGATGAAAACGGCTTCGAGAAAAAACGATTAGTTATAGATTTTCGTAAACTGAACGAGAAAACTATCAGTGACAAGTACCCGATCCCCGATATTACAGGAATATTGTCCAACCTGGGCGGGAGCAAATTTTTTACCACTCTAGATCTAAAGTCAGGTTTCCACCAGATTAAACTATCGGAGCGCGATAGAGAGAAGACTGCCTTCTCCGTGAAGAACGGAAAATATGAATTCTGCAGGCTGCCTTTTGGCCTGAAGAATGCTCCCGGTATTTTTCAGAGGGCTATAGACGACGTGTTGAGGGAACACATAGGAAAAAACTGTTTCGTGTACGTGGACGATGTCATTATATTCTCGAAGGATGAACAACAACACTTGAAAGATGTTGAAGCAATATTAAGAAGTTTATTCGAAGCCAATATGAGAGTTTCGGCAGAAAAGTCCAAATTTTTTAAAAGCGAAGTTGAATACTTAGGATTTTTGGTTTCGCAAGGGGGAATTAAAACGTGTCCAGACAAGGTCGACACAATTCGAAATTTCCCTCAGCCCACCACTTTAAGGGGGCTTAGATCATTTTTGGGATTGGCGGGGTACTACCGCTGTTTTATAAGAGATTTCGCCAAGATAGCAAAACCCCTGTCGAATATTTCGAGGGGCGAATACGGTCGAGTTACTGCGTCACAATCAAAAAAAATTAAAATAGATTTAACTGACGAACAGGAAAAGGCCTTCAATACATTAAAGGAAATTTTAGCATCTGAGGATGTAACATTAACTTATCCGGATTTTAGTAAATCATTCGATTTGACTACGGATGCATCCTCACACGCCATAGGTGCCGTCCTTTCGCAGGAGGGCCAACCTATTACCATGATTTCTCGCACCTTGTCCAGTAGCGAGAAGCATTACGCGACCAATGAGCGGGAATTACTAGCCATTGTATGGGCATTAAAAACGCTCAGAAACTACCTTTACGGAGTTCCCAAACTTAGAGTGTTTACAGACCACCAGCCGCTAACCTTTGCGGTTTCCGACAGAAATCCAAACTCAAAAATTAAGAGATGGAAAGCTTTCATTGATGAATGCAACGCGAAGCTCATCTACAAACCGGGTAAAGAAAATGTGGTTGCAGACGCACTATCTAGGCAGCACATAAACGCCCTAGATAGTGCAAGTGTTGAAACAATTCACAGTGAAGAGTCGTCAACCAATACAATCGAAAAAACCGTTAAGCCGGTAAATTGCTTCCGCAACCAGATCCTTATAGAAGAGGGTGTAGAGCCACAGAGAAGATCTTTCATAATTTTTGGAAAAAAACACGACACCTCATTTCATATCAAACAACGGACGATTTAGTGCAACTCCTACAGGAGGCTGTGAAAGTTGGCGTGGTTAACGCAATTTACAGCAATCTGCATACTTTAGCACAGGTTCAGCATAAACTAGTTGAACTGTTTCCAACCGTAAAATTTAGACATACAGAGAAGTTCGTCATTGATATTACAGATATAAATGAACAACAAGAAATCATTGCGGCCGAGCATAATCGAGCGCATCGAGCGGCACAAGAGAATACAAAGCAGATACTAGAAGACTATTTTTTTCCAAAAATGGAAAAGAAGGCTAAGCAGTTTGCTGCGAACTGCCGTGTGTGCTCTCAAGCAAAGTATGACCGCCACCCAAAAAAGCAACTTATTGCTCAGACACCCATTCCAAAATATTGTGGAGAAATCCTCCACATTGATATATTTTCCACCGGATCAAAGTACTTCCTAACTTGCATCGACAAATTTTCAAAATTTGCGATAGTACAGTCACTTAGGTCTAGAACGATAGTGGATGTGAAACCACAGCCTTTACAGTTACTAAACATGTTTTCAAGTACGAAAACCATTTATTGTGACAACGAAAAGTTACTAAATTCGCACAGCATTAAGGCCATTCTAAAAAATCATTTCGACATCGACATCGCGAATGCCCCACCACAGTACATCAAACGGCCAGGTAGAGCGATTCCACAGCACACTGATGGAAATATCGCGATGCCTTAAACTTGATCAAAAACTGGACGATATCGAAGAAATAGTCCTTCTTGCCACAATAAAATATAATAACTCTATTCATACGGTGACTGGGGAGAAACCCATTAACATTTTTCGTTCGGCAAAAGACAACACACAGATATCATCTCGCCTGAAAAACGCACAAGATAAGGAATTAATAAACCAAAATAAACAGAGACAGGATAGAGAGTTTCAGATGGGGGACAAAGTGCTGGTCAGAAACAATAGGCGACTAGGCAATAAATTGACTCCTCTCTATACCGAAGAAAACGTTGAAAGAGACTTAGGCACAACGGTACTCATAAAAGGGAGGAGGGTCCACAAGGACAACCTTCGCTGAAATTAGATAAACAAAAAATTTTATCAGGATCATTTATTAGATTAAAAATTCATATGCTTTTAGGATTACTTTAGAATTGGTTATAGCCATATTAGTATCGGCATCGACGGGACGGATAATAGACTACTCCAAGGCAAAGTACATTCCGGTTGTTGAAGGGGAACTTGTAATCTGGGAGAACTTCGGACACATCAAACACGTTACTAACCTGACACTATACGAATTTCTAAGAGACGAGACAATTAACGCTACAGAACACTTTCCTCAAACACATATGAAAAAGTTGTTGGAAGCGGACATAAACCAGATAAGTAGACTAATACAGACGGTAAATACTCATCACAGGCAGACGAGAAGTTTAAACGCACTAGGAACAATACTGAAGTACATTACTGGGACTCCCGATCATGATGACTTCGACAGACTAACGAACACAGCGGAACAACTGATTGACTCAGAGGACCGACAGTTTACCATTAACACCGAAATACAAAAGGAAATAAACAGCCTAACAGTTACAGTAAATAAAATCTTGAAAGCAACAAAGCAAAGAGAAATAGACACAGGTCATCTTTATGACGTACTTATGGCCAGAAATAGAGCAATAATAACTGAACTAGATAACCTAATTGCATCCATTACTTTCGCAAAAATTGGTACTTTGAACCCAATCCTTTTGGATAGTAATGAAGTAAATTCCATAATAGGAAATGAGCACTTCACAAACCTGACTGTAGCCGATGTTATAGCTGTAGCTAGGATTAAAATTTTACAATATAATAATGTAATATATTTTTTAATAAGATACCCTATCCCTAAGTTTAGATGTAAGAAAATAACTATTTTACCAGTAGCTCACGGCCATCAAATCCTGCACCTACAAGAATCTACCTTAGCCACGTGCCACAATCACACGCTGGCGGTAAGAAACTGCAGCGATACTACACCATCGTTCTGCCTAGCATCATCAGTGACGTCATGCGCTTTACAACTTATGACACGCAACACCGCCAACTGCAGCACAACATTTAATAACCTCCCACCGATCGCACCACTAAGTGATGGTTTGGTAATCGTTAACGATCAGCTGGTTACCATAGAGGAAAATAACGAGGCTCCGATCACAGTAAACGGTACCTACCTAGTTGTCTTCAAGGATCGTGTAAAGATTAATGACACAATATTTTACAATGAAAACGCCACGGCGACTCTTAAGCCTGAAACGCCATGGGGCCCCACAATCAACTTAACTCAACACACCGAGATATTGTGGTGCGCCTTACCTCCACCATGTAAACCAACAGAATCTTCAACATATAAAACATCTGCAACGAAGTGTTGAGCAAGGTCATATAATAAGTGTGACAGCTATTGGTGTCCTCCTCGTTGCGGGACTGGTCGCCTTCGTACTACGGCGTATGGCCATGTCCAGGAGGAGAATTTCCATAACCAAAGCAGTAGAAGTGGCTATCATAAACGCAGCTATGAGGACCGGGGACGTTCCCCACCTAGAAGGGGAGGAGTTATCGTGAATTAACTCTCACGATGACCATTCAGTCGACGACACATCCGTCGACGCAACCTTCACTCAGGTCGCTCACACTAATGTTATCCGATACCTTACACGAGCCGCTGAGGCAGCATATTTATGCTCAAATATTCCATGTGAACCGCTATGTCAACATAACAGCGTTCATACGGTGAACGACTAAACATTCCACACGAGCCGCTATGTCAGCAGAATAGAATTCGCACAGGCTGAGCGGTAGCAGAACAGCAGCAGCGCAGCGCGACGCGATAGTTAGTTGTAGGCTAATTGTAGGCTAAGAAATTATTGTAAACTTCAGTTTAAAAGACTCATGTCACCAGAACAGCCAGTGAGCTGCATTAAATAAAGAATCATATTAAAGATAAATCGTTTAATTTGTATATACAAGAAAATCGACTTTATACCTAAATATAAGATTACGAAATTCTTCTTAATGCACTGCCGTTATACCGTTAAGGCTTTATGTAGACTTCAGCAAGAAAAAGAAGGTTAATTAACTTAAATATGTTAAACCAGTTATTTGAAGCATTTCGATATCGATTGCTTAATGTGTATATACAAGAAAATCGACTTTGTACCTAAACATAAGTTTACGAAATTCTTCTTAATGCACTGCCGTTATACCGTTAAGGCTTTATGTAGACTTCAGTAAGATAAAGATGGTTAATTAACTTAAATATTATTTACTTAGAAGTCTTTTTTTTTTGGTTAGAAAAAACCTCGCGGCACTTACCCTTAGTGTTGGCAATTAATTTGCTGGCAAAACGAAAAAACGAAAGCGGGATACTGGTCGGTGGTACTCGTATGTACGTATAAGCGCACGGATCGAATAAGAAAGAGGCTCGGCGCCGTCCGTCAGTCCCTTTTGTTCATTGTGTCCGGTGTCCTCGTGTGTGGTGTATATGATGCAGGTGTGTTGAGTGTGAGGTGTGGATGTGAATGTGGTACAGATGTTTGGAATATGATGTGTGGATGATGTAGATGGTGTAGTCGTGTTGAGTATGGTGTGTATGTGTGGGGTGTGTCATATTATATTAAGAGGGGGTCAGTTGCTCATTTAGCCATCCCGGCCCCCCTAAACGACTGTTTAGCCTAAAAGGCGCTGCAGCTGTTGCAGCGTTGCCACAACGCTGCTCAGACCCGTTGCTCGACGAGATGGTGACCCAGGCTGTCGACGCCGCAATAATGTGCCGCTCCGCTGGGATGCGGCACGAACTGAGGGTTGGAATCGGGGTATGCGGCCGCGATGTATGGGTGGCCGATTCACCTCGCGTGACGAGCTGCGGTGTAGCAGCGTGTGGTGCGGCCGGTGGCACATTTGGCACAGCCCACGTGAATCACTCTCTGTAGTTGCATGAGTGTGCGACAGGCAGTTGAGGCAATGCCCGTGAGCCTGAGCAACTTGCTGCCGTTGCAAAGGCCGCATACCCCGAAATATTCCACAATGGTGGAGACGATGAGGGCGTCGACAGATGGGACACCTTATCCGACGGGTCTCCGAAGTCCTCGATGTAGTCGCGTAGTCGCTGGTGGTCGGGTGCTACCACGAGGTGCGGGTGTAAGTACCGCTGCAGGCGCGATTGCCGGCACAGGTGTCGGCGTTGTTGCCGGTGTACTTGCCGGTGTTGTTGTGGCCACAGTTCGGGGCGCTGGTGTAGGCCCGGTGTGTGGCGCATTGGTAGCCCGAGCGGTTGATGGGGTTGCGGCTGACGTATCTACATCCATGGTGATCTGTGGTAAAGAAGATGGTTAGTTATACATATTTGTCATATGAGCTGATATGGACAATCGTGCCACGATATGTAGTATGAATGGGTCGTCGTATTGATCGGCCATTTTTCGTTAGTTTTCACTGTTGTCTTTGACGGTTTGTTATTTTTGACGGTCGATATTGGCGTATTTCTCTTATTACTGTTAAATTTTGTGATTTTATTATATCGCGATATTATCGGCTTCACGAGCGGTCTGGTTAATGTTCCGTTTTGCGTACAGAGATCCACGACCCGGATGTGACCGTCGGAGCCATAATGAAATTTTTCTATGCGGCCAAGCCGCCACTCGGTAGGGGGTAGACACTCATCGTAAATGAGGACGCAGTCTCCAAGTGTAGGCGCTTGTTCAGGAGTCTTCCAACGATATCTTTTGTGGAGATCCTTTATGTATTCGTCCTTCCATCGGCGGCTGAAATCATGATGGAGAATTTTAATTCGTTCCCATCGATTTAATAGAGATAGCGACTCCACGCCTGGCTCAGGAATGGCCAGGATGGGTGCTCCTTTTAGAAAATGCCCTGGAGTTAAGGCGGTGAAATCTGAGGGGTCTTGCGATAGTACTGTGAGTGGCCGTGAATTGAGAACGGCTTCAATTCGATTTAATAGCGTCGTGAACTCTTCGTAATTGAATTTATAATTTCCAGCTACCCGTTTGAAATGGGATTTGAAGCTTTTCACAGCTGATTCCCATAAACTGCCCATATGAGGAGCGCTTGGGGGTATGAATTGCCAATTGATACCTTGAGGGGCGTACTTTTGTACGATGTCGGGTGACACTTGTTTTAAAAAATCCACAAATTGCTTTTCTGTGGCTTGTTGAGCTCCAATAAAGGTTTTGCCATTATCGCTCATGATTTTTGATGGGTAGCCACGTCGAGCGACGAAGCGAGCAAATGCCGCGAGAAAAGCCTCCGTCGTCAGATTACTACATAACTCAAGATGTACTGCCTTTGTCGTGAAACATACAAAGACAGCCACATAGCCTTTCATGAGAGTGGGAGACCTTAACATAGACGCCTTTACCTGGAAAGGCCCAGCAAAATCAACACCTGTTGTGGTGAAAGGCAGAGCGAAATTGCAGCGTTCAGGTGGAAGAGCTGCCATAATCTGCGTTCGCATCTTCTGCTTGTGCATAGTGCAAATCTTGCACGTGAAGATGCACTTCTTGATTTGCGGCTTAAGACGGGGGATATAATACTCCTGGCGTACCATCTGTTGCATGAGACGATGTTCGGCGTGTAGCATTAAGATGTGGATGTAGTGGAGGAACAGTGTGGCAAATGGTGACCTCCCTGGGATTATTATGGGATGGCGTTCGTTGTATGTTAGGCTCGAATTAGCAAGCCGACCATTGGCACGAAGCAAACCTTTCGTGTCCAGAAATGGGTTGAGGACTAAGAGTGAGCTCTTTTTATCAATCGGCTTCGATTCTCTTAGTAGTGATATATCGCGGCTGAAATAGCGCGCTTGTGTATATGTTACTAGTGCGACCTTTGCCTTTTGTAACTCTAGGTGCGTCACTGTGTTGCATGGGAAATTATGTGATCCCTTAACTTTGCTTTTGAGTTGTTCTATGAATTTGAACACATAAGCGACTACTCTGAGCGCTTTTGGGAACGAGGAAAATCGTTCAAGGATGTCGGCATCATCCAATAATGTGTGAAAGGTGGCGATTTTTCGACCTTCCGGTGCTATAATGTTGCGCATGGGGAATTGTGGCCAAGAATCAGGAGATTCTATCAACCATCGGGGGCCATTCCACCAGAGGGTGGTAGTGGCAAGGTGCAGTGGCTTGCACCCTCTTGTACCTAGATCGGCAGGATTGTCAGCACTGGCTACGTGACTCCAAGTGGCTGAACCCACTAGGTCAAGTATTTGAGACGTTCGGTTAGAAATATACGTCTTCCATGAATGTGGTGGTTTTTCCAACCAGGCTAGTACAATTTCTGAATCGGACCACATATATAGTTTGCATTTTGTCATATTTAAATGCATTTGCACCATGGCTACTAATTTTGAAAGTAGTAGTGCGCCACATAACTCAAGTCGTGGGAGACTTATAGTTTTTAAAGGTGCCACCTTTGCTTTTGCTACTAATAAGTGGCTTGTGGTCGTGGTATCACTTTGCGTGCGCACATAGATAGTAGCGCAGTATGCCTTTTCTGAGGCGTCACAAAAGCCACGTAATTCGACTTTGTGTTCGGGGGAGTAGTTTACCCATCGTGGAATTTGTATCTGAGAAATGTCATTCAGATTTTTTGCGAACTGGGACCATTTTTCTAAGCGAAGAGGTTTCACTTGTTCGTCCCAGTCGGTTCCATCTAGCCATAATTCTTGTATTAAGATTTTCGCTTGGATCATAATTGGCGAAAGCCATCCTGCGGGGTCGAAAAGTTTTGCCACCGAGGTTAAAATCTGTCTTTTCGTTATGGCTGATAATGCGGATATAGACTCTGTCGTGTATGAGAACTGGTCCGATATCGCATTCCATTGGATGCCTAATGTTTATGTTGTACTTTCCTTTTCGAAAATAAGGAAATTAGTGTCCAACAAATTTTCTTTTGGTATATTTTTTAATATACTTGGGTGATTTGTCGTAATCTTTTTTAATGGAAACCCTGCGGATGTGAAGGCTTGGATAACTTGTGATAATGATTCGTATGCTTGTGGAAGACTGTGACTTCCAGACAGAATATCGTCTACATACGTTTGTGTTTTTAACACCTGGGTCGCCAGAGGAAATTCTGACTTGGTGTTTTCTGCCAATTCGTGGAGCGTTCGAAAGGCTAAATATGGGGCACAGTTTACGCCAAAGGTAACTGTTTTTAATTTAAAGTCGCGCAAAGGACTGGTGGGGGATCTTCGGAACATAATACGTTGAAAATCTTGGTCGTCTTTATGTACGCCTATTTGCCGATACATTTTTTCAACGTCCCCATTGAATACGTATTTGTATATACGCCAGTTTAGAATAAGCAGCATTAAATCAGGTTGGAGCGTGGGTCCCGTAAACAGGATATCGTTTAGGGAATTCCCCGAGCTAGTGGATCTTGAGGCGTTGAAAACAACTCTTACTTTAGTTGTTTTTTTATCTGGCTTTACTACTGCATGATGTGGCAAGTAAAAGGAGTAGTATTTGCCGTTGACGATTTTCTCCCCTGGGTTTACTTCCTCCATATGATCTAAATGGAGGTATTCTTCTAACACACCATCATATTCAGATTTGAGTTCACCTTTTTTAAGTAGGTTTCTTTCCATACTTAGAAACTGCTGTATTGCAGAGGTGCGAGAGTGACCTAAGGCGAGTGTGTTAGGAAATTGTTGCTTAAGTGGTAGTCGTACGACGTACCGACCATTTTCTGATCTAGCAGTTGTGGCTTTGTAAAAATCCTCACAATACTGATCTTCAGGGGTTGTGACTGATATGGGGGGGAGTTCTTCTAGTTCCCAAAATTTTCTCAATTGTGAATTGAGGTACTCATTTGAGACTTCCTCAACTTGAGTTGTTAATGTTGTAACTGGTTCCGCAACTAGTCCACTTAGGACCCATCTGAAAATGGTATTTTGCGCCAGAAGTGTTTTGGTAAGTTTCTCAATACCTTCGAGAATAATTTGTGGTATGAGATCGCTGCCTAATAGTAGATCTATTTGAGCGGGGGTGTTGCAGTTTGGGTCTGCTAGCTTTAGGTGTGAAACCTTTTGCCAATGGTTGCTATTTATGTGATAGCTTGGTATCATGTTGGTTAATTGCGGTAAGACAATAGCTTCTGCTTGTATGCGCTTATCCGTTTTGGGGGAAAAGAGGGTAATGGGGCAGATTTTATTTGAGTTTTGAACAACTCTTCCGCCCATTTCCGTGATTTCAAAGTTGGCCAGTTTTGTTGGTAACTGTAGCCTGTTTTGTGCCCTAGACGCTATAAATGATCGTTGTGATCCTTGGTCTATTAAGGCTCTGAGTTGAAACAGTTCTCCTCGGTGCTCGATGGAGACAACTGCTGTGGGTAATAGTACCCTACTGTGATTTTCGCTATGTAGCGATTGGGTTTTTAACGCCTTTGAGCAGCATGGTGCTTCTTGGCAGTTTTCAGAATTTGTTGTGGCAACTAATCCTGTTGCTCGTTTTACGTTCGCATTGTTCGGGGGTGAGCTGGAAAAATTAGTAATGTGTAACATCGAATGATGTCGTTTATGGCAATAAACGCAATTAAATTTGCTTTCGCAATCTTTAAGCGTATGCGCATGTGACAGACAGTTGGTACATAATTTTTTCGTTCTTACGAAATTGTTTCGATCGCTAACATTCATTTTTTTGAATTTATCGCACAATTTTAGTTTGTGACCTCCTCTACAAAGTTCGCATGACGTTTGCTTATATTGTTCGGATGTGAACGATTGATTTTTAAAAAAGCTTCTATTTAAATTATTGTGGCTACTTGCTTGGGGTCTATTGAAGCTTCTATTGAGGTCATTTTGAACGTTTTTCGTTCTGACTAGTTTTTTATCTACCCTTTCTGCAATTTCATATTGGGTAGTAAGAAATTCTTTCATTTGCTGCCACGTTGGGCATTTTCTTCGCGATGAGAGCGATTGCTCCCACAAAAGTAACGATTTTTCTGGTAATGCAGCTGTGCATATATTTACCAGAATGGGGTCCCAATTATCTGTGGGAATATTCTGTGTCGATAAAACCGACAAACAATTCGAAACAGTGGATTGAAGCTTTATGAACTCTTCACTTGTTTCTTTCTGAATTTCTGGTAAATTCATTAATATCGTCACCTGTTTGTCGACCAATATTCTTTCGTTTTCATAACGTGCTTTTAGAGCTTCCCAAGCAAAATTAAAATTTTCGTCATTGAGAGCGAACTGTTTCACTATTACGCCTGCCTGACCTTTGGTTTTGTATCTAAGGTGATACAATTTTTGCGCTTGTGACAATTTGGGATGGTTTATGTACACAGCTGTAAACATGTCCCGGAAGGACGGCCACTGTTCATAACCCCCATGAAATATATCTGTGTCGCATACTGGCACTTTAAGGTGAATGCCTGAACTTGCCTCTTGGGCTTGTCTTGGTGACAGCTCTACTCTCGGTTGTAGAGTAGGTGCGATTGCTCTTAATAGCTTTAGTTGATCAGAAATCATTGCCTTTGTGTCTTCGAACTGGTCTAGACAGTGTTCATACTTGGTGTATGCCGAGGATTTAAAATTTTCGGGTAGATCTGAGTCGTCAGATTCTACGATTGCGTCATATGCCGCTTGGAGACGTGGCCAAAAATTGTCTAAATTATCTTTTTTAATTTCTAAGACCGATTCAGAATTGTCTTGAATCAGTGAAGATGAAAATCGAGTGCAGTATCGTATCAAACTGTCACTCTCAGCAATAAATTTTGTATAAGTAATGTCTTTACTCCTCTTTAGTTTTGTAGCACCTTGCTTTGAGCGTGTAGCTTCTGCCGGTGTACACGGACTTTTTTCGTCTGAAATCATTTTTGGAACTTTTAGCAACTGAGTTGTTTTACTGTCCTTTGAGTCTGAGCTCATTTAAAAGATGTATAGAATATCAAAACGTCGTAGTGAAACTAGACTTGCAGATGTTTAAAAAGTTTCGTATATAAATTGTTCAATAGAAGAAAATCAATAAAACCAATGGCTTTTGGATACCGAGATTTCGAAAAATATTTTCATTTATATATGTATTTATATATGTAGATGAGTAGACGTGAACTCTTAAATAAGTAAGAGTTTTGAGCGAACTTAATATGATAAGACGCTTTACGTATTTTATAGTGTTTGTAACCGCGAACTCTTTTAAGTTAATAACAGTTTTGACCGAAATGTTTAGACGTGAACTCTTTTAAGTAAATAAAAGTTTTCCAAATTAAGTAAAATATTACGCGTATACTGAATATCGCTTAAATTTGATTTAATTATCTATTGTTGACCGGAAATTATTATAAGTATTTTATTTTTCCGTATATATTTCTTTTTTATATGTTTTATGTCCAGATGTCCTATAGGGTATACCTATAGGTGGATATTTTATTTATTATGTGCTAATGAGCGCTCGTATTAGAGATCACTGCACTTTGTACATATGCATGCATGTATGTACACATGTATTACGCTTTGGTTTTTTACACAATCCTGCTTGTTTTTGTTGATCAAAAATCAAGGGGTATTGCGGGAAATATGCCAATGTGGACTTTGAATATATTTTATACGCAATCCTGCTTGGTTTTGTTAGACGAAAACCAAGGGGTATCGCGGAATATATGCCAATGTGGACTTTGAAGCAGTGAGCGTATCTACATGTGTGACCATACACTTATGTATGTGCAAATTTTGTATTTTATAAATGCATTTTGTTATATTTATTGTTATTTAATTTGTACCCAATGTCGATTGGGTATTTTTTTCCAGTATATTGAATATGTTTATATGCGCCCGTATGTGCATATATATGTACACATGTATATATATAAGTATATTTTCCTACGAAGAAACCACGAAAAGAGAATTAACCAACCGCAGGTAATTCTCTCAAGATCACTCGTTTTTATGTATATATGTATATATTTTTATATTTGCGCCGCATATACATGTGTGTGTATGTATATACATATGTTCGCCGTGTTAATAAGCCGCGAAGAGAGAATTTAATAATCTTTTAATTTGAGATATATGTATGTATATACAGTGAAACCTCCCACAAGCGGACACTGACGGTTCCACAATTTTTGTCCGCTTATGGGGGGGGTCCGCTTGTAGGAGTGGGCGAATAAAAATTTTACTAAAATTTATACACATACTACTTTTTAAATAAATTAGATTTCTTGGTAATTTAATTTATATATTTCATTTTTATTGCGAGATGTTTCATAGTTATAATATATTGAACATATTTATTTATGTTTGGACTTTTAAAAATTCCTTTACCGAAGTCTGTCGCAACTTTCCTTGTTTCTGTTTTATAAAACAGTTTTCAAGATGACTTTCCAAGTTTTTGGCGTACTGAAATCCAGTAACGTCGTCACTAACGAATTTTTTAATGCAACGAAGTTGTTTTAGTGCTTCAGTGTATGATTTAATTTGACTCGCATCCTGAGCGCATACTTCATTGAGGTCTTCAGTTTCTCTGTCAGATAATTCGTCAGTAACCGTTTCGTCAATAACAATGTCAATATTATCATCTTCTGTAGTAACAATTTCGTCGATTAACAAAAAGTCATCGGAATGCTGCCCTTGCCCATTTTCATTTAAAAGCTTTATCAAAGCCGATAACGTAGATATGGGAATATCGTCCTCTGCATCGAAGTCAGAAATTTCGTTCAAACTTTTCTGGAAACCAGCTTTAGAAAAACAGTTTTTAATTGTTTCCATCGTTACGTTGTCCCATGCAGTCTTAATAAAATAAATAGCCTCCAAAATGTCAAAGGTTTTTGAAAGTTTGTTCATTGAACTTTCATCTATTCTTGTTAAAATATGTTTGATAATATTGCATCTGTAGTGACATTTGAAATTCTGTATAATTCCCTGATCGAGGGGCTGGCAAATGGATGTTGTATTAGCAGGTAAAAAGATCAACTTTATGTTATTAAGTTTAATATCTCGAGGGTGAGTTGTGGCATTGTCCAAAAATAGTAAAACTTTTCTCATCTGAGAGCCCATTTTTTTATCAAAAGTTAGTAGCCACTCACACATAATTTCACGAGACATCCAAGCTTTGGGATTTGACTTCCATTCAACTGGCAGATTTTTTATATCGCATTTTTTAAACGCGCGTGGGCATGCTGCTTTTCCGATCACCAACGGTTTTTCTTTATCTCCAGCCATATTGGCACACAATAGCACTGTTAATCTTTCCTTCGATAACTTACCGCCAACGCATTTTTCGTTCTTCAAGGCAAGAGTCTTATTTGGCAAAGCCCGGAAAAAAGTCCAGTTTCATCTGCGTTAAATATATCTTCTGGTCTGTAGCCCAATAACAAGTCTGGTAGCTTTTGTTTGAATTGATGTACATCCTCAGGATTAACCTCAGCAGATTCCCCACATATGCATTTGAAAGTCACATTATGTCGTTTCCGCCATTTTTCCAACCATCCATTTGATGCCGAAAAAGTTTGAAGTCCTAATTGACCCGCAATTTGTTTTGCTTTTTCCTTTATAATAGGGCCCGACACTGGTATATTTTGATTTCTGGCTTTGACAAACCACTCAAAACACAAATTGTCTATTTTTGAACCATCACTATTTAAGAAGTTTTTCTTTTTATTTATGTTATCACCACTCAACCATATCCTTTTGATGTCTTCCTTTTTTTTCACAATAGTGGCAGCCTGGGATTTTCCAATATCGAATCTTTAAAAGCAAACAAATAAAAGTAAAAAAAAATTGTACTATTATAAAGCACTAACCTTTTTCCGATTGCACGAACAGATAAATTTTCTTTCTCCAACACATTTAAAATTTCCATTTTTTCTTTAATAGAAAGTATTGTCTTTTTTTGTAGCATATTTTCCCGGTTAACACGACTTAAACGTTTTGCAAAGACAAATCAAATGAATCATAATTTTTATTTTTTCATGTTAATAGCTACAAATTGCTACATATAGATCCCGTTACATCTTAGCAAGTTACCGCTTGTCCTCACAGTTTAACATATGGTGTGTGCACGAGTATGTACTCATATTACTTGTATATAGATTTCGGCTGTTCGGTTAGTTACTCTACATTTACTTCAATTATTGGTCTTCGTTGTCCTCAAAAAAGAGTTTCGCGTCCGCTCATCAGAGGTTTTTACTGTTTTCTTTATACTTTCGTTCAGGAATCCAAGTTTCTTGTCCCTTGTCGAGAGGTCCGCGTCCACTTTCGAGAGGTAATGAAAATAAAAAGTAGTAAAAAAAGTGTCCGCGTCCGGTCACGAGAGGGTCCGGTTGTTAGAGTGGAATTTGTTCTGAAAACGCAAAGTAAAACTTGGTACCTGAATTTTTGTCCGGTTAAGAGAGGAGTCCGCTTATTGGAGGTGTCCGCAAGTAGAGGTTTCACTGTATATGTATTTGAAAAATATTGATGTGAATATGATTAAGCATATGGATCAAGTTGGTTAGAATAATAAGTGAGCAAGTTATGCTCTTTGGAATGAATATGTAGAAATATATAGAAATATATGTAACATATATGTATGTATGTATTTTATCTTCAATTTTATTTGCGCATATGTTTTTTTTTTTCTTATGATTGCCGCAGCTTGTTATAACATACCGGTAAGCATTTGCCGGCAATCAATAATCCGCTATATACGTTATCGAACTGCTTTGTTTGCGGTTTCTACCCGAAAATAAACCGGATACCGAAAACAGTTTGGTAACGGGTTTTGTTTGACCGCAATTTTGGTCAGACCGTAATTTAGAAAAAAATTTTTTTTTTTTTTTTGTTTTTTTTTTTAATTTTAAGCATACATTTATGTATAAAAGGTATAAAAATACAATACTGTTGGAAAACGATACCATTTACTTTTATTTCCGCCAGGGGCTTTTTGGGGATAATACTTGTAAGTGTGTATGTGTGTATGTATTGCGTGTGCCTTTTTGTGATGGTTTGTGCCTGTTTTTCTCCTCCCCGAGTCCGTTTTCTGCTGGTGTTGTGGTTGTGGCTCCTGATTCCAATTATGTCTCACTTTGACCTTTGTTGTTACGGCGCTGTGCTTGTTTGTACTAATGCTTGTTTGCTCTTTTTTTTTTTTTGTTTTCGTTTGAGGACACTTTGTCACCTCACTTTTTTCTCTTCTTTTTTTTTTGTTGTTTCACCATACATATGTACATATATGTATGTATATTATATGTGCGCATGTTTTTTATGTTTAGCACTTTTAGTCACCTCACTTTTATTTTGTAACACTTCACTTTGTACGTCTTGAAAAATTTTGCACATATGTATATAAGAGCCTTAGTGTATGTGTAGATATGTATGTATATTATATGTTTTCAAGATCTGCTTTTGGCACTCCGGTAAAAAATTTTGTTTTTGTTTTTTGTGGAGGTTTTATCCTACCGGTACTTTTTATTTTATTATCCAACGGATCTGTTTCTCACTTTGTTGCCACCGGTGTTTAAAAAAAAAAATTTGTTTTCACAGTCTTTTTTTTTTCGTTTGTCACTAACGGGCTTTTGGTTTTGCTCCCTTTGTCACCACGGGCTTTTTATTTATATATATATATATATATTTTTTTTTTTTTTTTTTTTTAAATCACAATTATGTGCACATATAATGTTCTTTTTTGTATAGATGTATGTATATTTTTTATTCACTTCACTTTTTTGGGGATATTATTTATTATTTTCCGCGTCGTCGCGTCACCGTGATTAATTTTTTATTTATTTATTATTTTTATTCTTTTATTTTTTACTATTTTTTTTTCCTTTTTTTATTTGACTTTATCACTGGTGCCGTCCGGTACGGCTCGAAGGACCATATTTACTTAGAAGTCTTTTTTTTTGGTTAGAAAAAACCTCGCGGCACTTACCCTTAGTGTTAGCAATTAATTTGCTGGCAAAACGAAAAAACGAAAGCGGGATACTGGTCGGTGGTACTCGTATGTACGTATAAGCGCACGGATCGAATAAGAAAGAGGCTCGGCGCCGTCCGTCAGTCCCTTTTGTTCATTGTGTCCGGTGTCCTCGTGTGTGGTGTATATGATGCAGGTGTGTTGAGTGTGAGGTGTGGATGTGAATGTGGTACAGATGTTTGGAATATGATGTGTGGATGATGTAGATGGTGTAGTCGTGTTGAGTATGGTGTGTATGTGTGGGGTGTGTCATATTATATTAAGAGGGGGGTCAGTTGCTCATTTAGCCAAATATGCAAAACTAATGATTTGAAGCATTCCGATATCGATTGCTAAATGTGAGTATACAAAAAAATCGACTTTATACCTAAATATAAGATTACGGAATTCTTCCAAATGCACTGCCGTTGTACCGTTAAGGCTTTATGTAAACTTCAGTAAAATAAAGAAGGTTAATTAACTTAAATATGTTAAACCAGTTATTTGAAGCATTTCGATATCGACTGCTAAATGTGCACATACAAGAAAATCGACTTTATACCTAAATATAAGATTGCGGAATTCTTCCAAATGCACTGCCGTTATACCGTTAAGGCTTTATGTAGACTTCAGTAAGATAAAGAAGGTTAACTAACTTAAATATGTTAAACTAATGATTTGAAGCATTCCGATATCGATTGCTAAATGTGTATTTACAAGAAAATCGACTTTATACCTAAATAAAAGATTACGGAATTCTTCCAAATGCATTGCCGTTATACCGTTAAGGCTTTAAGTAGACTTCAGTAAGATAAAGAAGGTTAACTAACTTAAATATGCTAAACTAATGATTTCAAGCATTCCGATATCGATTGCTAAATGTGAGTATACACGAAAATCGACTTTATACCTAAATATAAGATTACGGAATTCTTCCAAATGCACTGCCGTTGTACCGTTAAGGCTTTATGTAAACTTCAGTAAAATAAAGAAGGTTAATTAACTTAAATATGTTAAACCAGTTATTTGAAGCATTTCGATATCGACTGCTAAATGTGCACATACAAGAAAATCGACTTTATACCTAAATATAAGATTACGGAATTCTTCTAAATGCTCTGCCGTTATACCGTTGAGGCCTTATGTAGACTTCAGTAAAATAAAGAAGGTTAATTAACTTAAATATGTTAAACTAATAATTTGAAGCATTTCGTATCGATTGCTAAATGTGTATATACAAGAAAATCGAATTTATACCTAAATATAAGATTACGGAATTCTTTCAAATGCACTGCCGTTATGACGTTATGCCGCCATGGCTTTATGTTAACTTCAGAGCGTTAAAGAAGGTTTGTTAACTAACATATGTTTAACTAATGATTTGAGGCATTTCGATATCGATTGCTAAATGTGTATATACAAGAAAATCGACTTTATACCTAAATATAAGATTACGGAATTCTTCTAAATGCTCTGCCGTTATACCGTTGAGTCCTCATGTAGACTTCAGTAAGATAAAGAAGATTAATTAACATTAATATGTTAAACTAATAATTTGAAGCATTTCGTATCGATTGCTAAATGTGTATATACAAGAAAATCGACTTTATACCTAAATATAAGATTACGGAATTCTTCTAAATGCTCTGCCGTTATACCGTTGAGTCCTCATGTAGACTTCAGTAAGATAAAGAAGATTAATTTACATTAATATGTTAAACTAATAATTTGAAGCATTTCGTATCGATTGCTAAATGTGTATATACAAGAAAATCGACTTTATACCTAAATATAAGATTACGGAATTCTTCTAAATGCTCTGCCGTTATACCGTTGAGGCCTTATGTAGACTTCAGTAAGATAAAGAAGGTTAATTAACTTTAATATGATAAACTAATGATTTGAAGCATTCCGATATCGATTGCTGAATGTGTTTATACAAGAAAATCGACTTTATACCTAAATACAAGGTTACGGAATTCTTCTAAATTCACTGCCGTTATACCGTTAAGGCTTTATGTAGACTTCAGTAAGATAAAGAAGGTTAATTAACTTAAATATGTTAAACTAATGATTTGAGGGATTTCAATATCGATTTCTAAATGTGTATATACCTGAAATTCGAACTAATACCTAAATATAAGATTACAGAATTCTTCCAAATGCACTGCCGTTATGACGTTATGCCGCCATGGCTTTATGTTAACTTCAGTAAGTTAAAGAAGGTTTATTAACTTAAATATGTTAAACTGTTGATTTGAGGCATTTCGATATCGATTGCTAAATGTGTATATACAAAAAATCTACTTTATACCTAAATACAAGGTTACGGAATTCTTCTAAATTCACTGCCGTTATACCGTTAAGGCTTTATGTAGACTTCAGTAAGATAAAGAAGGTTATTTAACTTAAATATGTTAAACTAATGATTTGAGGGATTTCAATATCGATTTCTAAATGTGTATATACCTGAAATTCGAACTAATACCTAAATATAAGATTACAGAATTCTTCCAAATGCACTGCCGTTATGACGTTATGCCGCCATGGCTTTATGTTAACTTCAGTGCGATAAAGAAGGTTTATTAACTTATATTTGTTTAACTAATGATTCGAGGCATTTCGATATCGATTGCTTAATGTGCATATACCTGAAATTCGACCAAATACCTAAATATAAGATTACGGAATTCTTCCAAATGCACTGCCGTTATGACGTTATGCCGCCATGGCTTTATGTTAACTTCAGTAAGTTAAAGAAGGTTTATTAATTTAAATATGTTAAACTATTGATTTGAGGCATTTCGATATCGATTGCTAAATGTGTATATACAAAAAATCGACTTTATACCTAAATATAAGTTTACGAAATTCTTCTAAATGCACTGCCGTTATACCGATAAGGCTTTATGTGGACTTCAGTAAGATAAAGAAGGTTAATTAACATTAATATGTTAAACTAATGATTTGAAGCATTCCGATGTCGATTGCTAAATGTGTGTGTACAAGAAAATCGACTTTATACCTAAATATAAGATTACGGAATTCTTGCAAGTGCACTGCCGTTATGCCGTTATGGCTTTATGTTAACTTCAGTGCGTTAAAGAAGGTTAATTAACTTATATATGTTTAACTAATGATTTGAGGCATTTCAATATCGATTGCTAAATGTGTATATACTACAAAATCGACTTTATACCTAAATGTAAGATTACAGAATTTTTCTAAATGCACTGCCGTTATAGTCTTAAGGCTTTATATAGACTTCAGTAAGATAAAGGAGGTTAATTAACTTAAATATGTTTAACTAATGATTTGGAGCATTCCGATATCGATTGCTAAATGTGAATATACAAGAAAATCGTCTTTATACCTAAATATAAGTTTACAGAATTCTTCCAAAAGCACTGCCGTTATACGGTTAAGGCTTTATGTAGACTTCAGTAAGATAAAGAAGGTTTATTAACTTAAATATGTTAAACAATGGTTTGAAGATTTTCGATATCGATTGCTAAATATTTATATACAAGAAAATTGACTTTGTACCTAAATACATGATTACTGAATTCTTCTAAATACACTGCCGTTATACCGTTAAGGCTTTATGTTAACTTCAGTAAGATAAAGGAGGTTAATTAATTTAATATGTTAAACTAATAATTTGAAGCATTCCGATATCGATTGCTAAATGTGTATATACAACAAAATCGACTTTATACCTAAATATAAGATTATGTAATTCTTCCAAGTGCACTGCCGTTGTACCGATAAGGCTTTATGTAAACTTCAGTAAGATAAAGAAAGTTGATTAACTTAAATATGTTATACTAATGATTTGAAGCATTCCGATATCGATTGCTAAATATGAATATACAAGAAAATCGACTTTATACCTAAATATAAGGTTACGAAATTCTTGCAAGTGCACTGCCGTTATGCCGTTATGGCTTTATGTTAACTTCAGTGCGTTAAAGAAGGTTTATTGACTTATATATGTTTAACTAATGATTTAAGGCATTTCGATATCGATTGCTAAATGTGTATATACAAGAAAATCGACTTTATACCTAAAATTAAGATTACGGAATACTTCTAAATGCACTGCCGTTATACCGTTAAGGCTTTATGTAGACTTCAGTAAGATAAAGAAGGTTAACTAACTTAAATATGTTAAACTAATGATTTGAAGCATTCCGATATCGATTGCTAAATGTGAATATTCAAGAGAATCGGCTTTATACCTAAATATAAGATTACGTAATTCTTCCAAATGCACTTCCGTTATGCCGCCATGGCTATATGTAAACTTCAGTTCGATAAAGAAGGTTTATTAACTTAAATATGTTAAACAATGATTTGAAGCATTTCGATATCGATTGCTAAATATTTATATACAAGAAAATTGACTTTGTGCCTAAATACATGATTACTGAATTCTTCTAAATGCATTGCCGTTATACCGTTAAGGCTTTATGTAGACTTCAGTAAGATAAAGAAGGTTAACTAACTTAAATATGTTAAACTAATGATTTGTAGCATTTCGATATCGACTGCTAAATGTGCACATACAAGAAAATCGACTTTATACCTAGATATAAGAATACGGAATTCTTCCAAATGCACTGCCGTTCTGACGTTATGGCTTTATGTTAACTTCAGTGCGTTAAAGAAGGTTTATTGACTTATATATGTTTAACTAATGATTTAAGGCATTTCGATATCGATTGCTAAATGTGTATATACAAGAAAATCGACTTTATACCTAAAATTAAGATTACGGAATTCTTCTAAATGCACTGCCGTTATACCGTTAAGGCTTTATGTAGACTTCAGTTCGATAAAGAAGGTTTATTAACTTAAATATGTTAAACAATGATTTGAAGCATTTCGATATCGATTGCTAAATATTTATATACAAGAAAATTGACTTTGTGCCTAAATACATGATTACTGAATTCTTCTAAATGCATTGCCGTTATACCGTTAAGGCTTTATGTAGACTTCAGTAAGATAAAGAAGGTTAACTAACTTAAATATGTTAAACTTATGATTTGAGGCATTTCGATATCGATTGCTAAATGTGTATATACAAGAAAATCGACTTTATACCTAAATATAAGATTACGGAATTCTTCTAAATGCTCTGCCGTTATACCGTTGAGGCATTATGTAGACTTCAGTAAGATAAAGAAGGTTAATTAACATTAGTATGTTAAACTAATAATTTGAAGCATTTCGTATCGATTGCTAAATGTGTATATACAAGAAAATCGACTTTATACCTAAATATAAGATTACGGAATTCTTCTAAATGCTCTGCCGTCATACCGTCGAGGCCTTATGTAGACTTCAATAAGATAATGAAGGTTAATTAACTGTAATATGATAAACTAATGATTTGAAGCATTCCGATATCGATTGCTAAATGTGTATATACAACAAAATCGACTTTATACCTAAGTAAAAGATTACGAAATTCTTCCAAATGCACTGCCGTTATACCGTTAAGGCTTTATGTAGACTTCAGTAAGATAAAGAAGGTTTATTAACCTAAATATGTTAAACTAATAACTTGAAGCATTTCGTATCGATTGCTTAAAGTGTATATACAAGAAAATCGACTTTTTACCTAAATATAAGATTACGGAATTCTTCCATATGCACTGCCGTTATGCCGCCATGGCTCCATGTTAACCTCAATTCGTTAAAGAAGTTTTATTAACTTAAATATGTTAAACTATTGATTTGAAGCATTTCGATATCGATTACTAAATGTGTATATACAACAAGATCGACTTTATACCTAAATATAAGATAACGGAATTCTTCCAAGTGCACTACCTTTATGCCGTTATGTCGTTATGGCTTTACGTTAACTTCAGTGCATTAAATAATGTTTATTAACTTATATATGTTTAGATAATGATTTCAGGCATTTCGGTATCTATTGCTGAATGTGTTTATACAAGAAAACCGACTTTATACATAAAATTGAGATTACGGAATTCTTCCAAATGCACTGCCGTTATGCCGCCATGGCTCCATGTTAACTTTAATTCGTTTAAGAAGTTTTATTAACTTAAATATGTTAAACTATTGATTTGAGGCATTTCGATATCGATTGCTAAATGTGTATATACAACAAAATCGACTTTATACCTAAATACAAGGTTACGGAATTCTTCTAAATTCACTGCCGTTATACCGTTAAGGCTTTATGTAGACTTCAGTAAGATAAAGAAGGTTAATTAACTTAAATATGTTAAACTAATGATTTGAGGCATTTCAATATCGATTTCTAAATGCGTATATACCTGAAATTCGACCTAATACCTAAATATAAGATTACGGAATTCTTCCAAATGCACTGCCGTTATGACGTTATGCCGCCATGGCTTTATGTTAACTTCAGTGCGTTAAAGAAGATTTATTAACTTATATTTGTTTAACTAATGATTTGAGGCATTTCGATATCGATTGCTTAATGTGCATATACCAGTCATTCGACCAAATACCTAAATATAAGATTACGGAATTCTTCCAAATGCACTGCCGTTATGACGCTATGCCGCCATGGCTTTATGTTAACTTCAGTAAGTTAAAGAAGGTTTATTAACTTGAATATGTTAAACTATTGATTTGAGGCATTTCGATATCGATTTCTAAATGTGTATGTACAAAAAAATCGACTTTATACCTAAATATAAGTTTACGAAATTCTTCTAAATGCACTGCCGTTATACCGATAAGGCTTTACATGGACTTCAGTAAGATAAAGAAGTTTAATTAACATTAATATGTTAAACTAATGATTTGAAGCATTCCGATATCGATTGCTTAATGTGTGTGTACAAGAAAATCAACTTTATACCTAAATATAAGATTACGGAATTCTTGCAAGTGCACTGCCGTTATGCCGTTATGGCTTTATGTTAACTTCAGTGCGTTAAAGAAGGTTAGTTAACTTATATATGCTTAACTAATGATTTGAGGCATTTCAATATCGATTGCTAAATGTGTATATACTACAAAATCGACTTTATACCTAAATGTAAGATTACGGAATTTTTCTAAATGCACTGCCGTTATAGTGTTAAGGATTTATATAGACTTCAGTAAGATAAAGGAGGTTAATTTACTTAAATATGTTAAACTAATGATTTGAAGCATTTCGATATCGATTGCTTAGTATGCATATACAAGAAAATCGACTCTATACCTAAATGTAAGATTACGGATTTCTTCCAAATGCACTGCCGTTATTGCTTTTTGCCGCCATGGCTTTATGTTAACTTCAGTGCGTTAAAGAAGGTTTTTTAACTTATATATGTTTAACTTATGATTTGAGGCATTTCGATATCGATTGCCAAATGTGTATATGCAAGAAAATCGACTTTATTCCTAAATATAAGATTACGGAATTCTTCCAAGTGCACTACCTTTATGCCGTTATGCCGTTATGGCATTGTGTTAACTTCAGTGCATTAAAGAATGTTTATTAACTTATATATGTTTAACTACTGATTTGAGGCATTTCGATATCGATTGCGAAATGTGTATATACAGGAAAATCGACTTTATACCTAAAAATAAAATTACAGAATTCTTCCAAAAGCACTGCCGTTATACCGTTAAGGCTTTATGTAGACTTCAGTAACATAAAGAAGGTTTATTAACTTAAATATGTTAAACAATGGTTTGAAGATTTTCGATATCGATTGCTAAATATTTATATACAAGAAAATCGACTTTGTACCTAAATATATGAATACGGAATTCTTCTAAATGCATTGCCGTTATACCGTTATGGCTTTATGTTAACTTCAGTGCGTTAAAGAAGGTTTATTAACTTATATATGTTTAACTAATGATTTAAGGCATTTCGATATCGATTGCTAAATGTGTATATACAAGAAAATCGACTAAATACCTAAAATTAAGATTACGGAATTCTTCTAAATGCACTGCCGTTATACCGTTAAGGCTTTATGTAGACTTCAGTTAGATAAAGAAGGTTAACTAACTTAAATATGTTAAACTAATGATTTGAAGCATTCCGATATCGATTGCTAAATGTGAATATTCAAGAAAATCGGCTTTATACCTAAATATAAGATGACGTAATTCTTCCAAATGCACTGCCGTTATGCCGCCATGGCTTTATGTAAACTTCAGTTCGATAAAGAAGGTTTATTAACTTAAATATGTTAAACAATGATTTGAAGCATTTCGGTATCGATTGCTAAATTTGTATATACAAGAAAATCGACTTTATACCTAAATATAAGATTACGGAATTCTTCCAAATGCACTGCCGTTAAACCGTTTAGGCTTTATTAAGACTTCAGTAAGATAAAGAAGGTTAATTAACTTAAATATGTTAAACTAATGATTTGAAGAATTCCGGTATCGATTGCTAAATGTGTATATACAAGAAAATCGACTTTATACCTAATTATAAGATTAAGAAATTCTTCTAAATGCATTGCCGTTATACCGTTAAGGCTTAATGTAGACTTCAGTAAGATAAAGAAGGTTATATAACTTAAATATGCTAAACTAATGATTTGAGGCATTTCAATATCGATTGCTAAATGTGTATATACAACAAAATCGACTTTATACTTAAATGTAAGATTACGGAATTCTTCTAAATGCGCTGCCGTTAAACCGTTAAGGCTTTATGTATACTTCAGCAAGATAAAGAAGGTTAATTAACTTAAATATGTTAAACTTATGACTTGAAGCATTCCGATATCGATTGCTAAATGTGTATATACAACAAAATCGACTTTATACCTAATTACAAGATTACGAAATTCTTCTACATGCATTGCCGTTATACCGTTAAGGCTTTATGTAGACTTCAGTAAGATAAAGAAGGTTAATTAACTTAAATATGCTAAACTAATGATTTGAGGCATTTCAATATCAATTCCTAAATGTGTATATACAACAAAATCGACTTTATACCTAAATGTAAGATTACGGAATTCTTCTAAATGCACTGTCGTTAAACCGTTAAGGGGTTAAGTATACTTCAGTAAGATGAAGAAGGTTAATTAACTTTAATATGTTAAACTAATGATTTGTAGCATTCCGATATCGATTGCTAAATGTGCATTTACAAGAAAACCGACTTTATACCCAAATATAAGATTACGGAATTCTTCCAAATGCATTGCCGTTATACCGTTAAGGCTTTGTGTAAACTTCAGCAAGATAAAGAAGGTTAATTAACTTAAATATGTTAAACTAATGATTTGAAGCATTCCGATATCGATTGCTAAATGTGTATATACAACAAAATCGACTTTATACCTAATTACAAAATTACGAAATTCTTCTAAATGCATTGCCGTTATACCGTTAAGGCTTTATGTAGACTTCAGTAAGATAAAGAAGGTTAATTAACTTAAATATGCTAAACTAATGATTTGAGGCATTTCAATATCAATTCCTATATGTGTATATACAACAAAATCGACTTTATACCTAAATGTAAGATTACAGAATTCTTCTAAATGCACTGCCGTTAAACCGTTAAGGCTTTATGTAGACTTCAGTAAGATGAAGAAGGTTAATTAACTTAAATATGCTAAACTAATGATTTGAGGCATTTCAATATCAATTCCTAAATGTGTATATACAACAAAATCGACTTTATACTTAAATGTAAGGTTACGGAATTCTTCTAAATGCATTGCCGTTATACCGTTAAGGCTATATGTAGACTTCGGTAAGATGAAGAAATTTAATTAACTTAAATATGTTAAACTAATGATTTGAAGAATTTCGATATCGATTGCTAAATGTGAATATACAAGAAAATCGTTTTTATAACTAAATATAAGGTTACAAAATTCTTGCAAGTGCACTGCCGTTATGCCGTTATGGCTTTATGTTAACTTCAGTTCGTTAAAGAAGGTTTATAACCTTATATATGTTTAACTAATGCTTTGAGGCATTTCGATATCGATTGCTAAATGTGTTATGCCGTCATGGCTTTATGTCACCTTCAGTAAGGTAAAGAAGTTCAATTAACTTATATATGTTAAACTAATAATTTGAGGCATTTCGATATCCATTGCTAAACGTGAATATACAAAAAATTCGACTTTATACCTAAATATAAGATTAAGGAATTCTTCCAAATGCACTGCCGTTATACCGTTAAGGCTTTATGTAAACTTCAGTAAGATAAAGAAGGTTAATCAACTTAAATATGTTATACTAATGATTTTAAGCAATGCGATGTCGATTGCTAAATGTGTATATACAAGAAAATCGACTTTGTACCTATATATAAGATTACGGAATTTTTCCAAATCCACTGCCGTTATGACGTTAAGGCTTTATGTAGACTTCAGTAAGATAAAGAAGGTTAATTAACTTAAATATGCTAAACTAATGATTTGAGGCATTTCAATATCAATTCCTAAATGTGTATATACAACAAAATCGACTTTATACCTAAATATAAGATTAAGGAATTCTTCCAAATGCACTGCCGTTATATCGTTAAGGCTTTATGTAGACTTCAGTAAGATAAAGGGGGTTAATTAACTTAAATATGTTAAGCTAATGATTTGAAGCATTTCGATATCGATTGCTAAATGTGTATATACAACAAAATCGACTTTATACCTAATTATAAGATTACGGAATTTTTCCAAATGCACTGCGTTATACCGATAAGGCTTTTTGTAAACTCCAGTAAGATATAGAAGTTTAATTAACTTAAATATGTTAAACTAATGATTTGAAGAATTCCGATATCGATTGCTAAATATGCATATACGACAAAATCGACTTTATACCTAAATATGAGATTACGGAATTCTTCCAAGTGCACTGCCGTTATGTCGCTATGGCTTTATGTAAACTTCAGTGCGTTAAAGAAGGTTTATTAACTTAAATATGTTAAGCTTATGATATGAGGTATTTCGACATTGGTTGCTAAATGTGTATATACAAGTAAATCGACTTTATGCCTCAATATAAGATAACGGAGTTCTTCCAAATGCACTGCCGTTATGACGTTATGCCGCCATGGCTTTATGTAAACTTCAGTTCGTTTAGGAAGGTTTATTATTTTAAATATGTTAAACAATGATTTGAGGCATTTCAATATCAATTGCTAAATATGTATATACAAGAAAATCGACTTTATACCTAAATATAAGATTACGGAATTCTTCCAAATGCACTGCCGTTATACCGTTAAGGCTTTACGTAAACTTCAGTAAGATAAAGAAGGTTAATTAACTTAAATACATATGTTAAACTAATGATTTGAAGCACTCCGATATTGATTGCTAAATGTGTATATACAAGAAAATAGACTTTATACCTAAATATATAAAATCACGAAAATCTTCTAAATGCACTGCCGTTATACCGTTAAGGCTTTATGTAGACTTCAGTAAGATAAAGAAGGTTAATTAATTTAAATATTTTAAACCAGTTATTAGAAGCATTTCGATATCGATTGCTAAATGTGTATATACAAGAAAATGGACTTTATACCTAAATATAAGATTACGGAATTCTTCCAAATGCACTGCCGTTATACCGATAAGGCCTTTTGTAAACTCCAGTAAGTTTAGGAAGGTTAATTAACTGAAATATATTAAACTAATGATTTGAGGCATTTCGATATCGATTGCTAAATGTGTATATACAAGAAAATCGACTTAATGCCTTAATATATGTAGGTTTATATTTAAAGTTTCAGATGGTTTATTTTAGATATAATTGAATATATTTGAAATCACTTGAATATCTTGAATCACATTGAAGTATGTCTTACTGGTTTGATGACCATTAACAGACTGGCGTTCTCGTCCCGTTACGCGATATCGTCCCTTCGGTTTTCTTGTCTTTCTCTTTTTTGTTTTTACGTTCGTCAGGTTTGAAGTGTTGCGTTTGTTGGTAATACGTGTTTAAAAGTTGTGTCCACTTCTAGTTTTCTTGCGTTCGTCTGTCAGTCCCACATTCGGCCCTCCTGATTTAGGATTCGACCCGAATTCCGAACTCCATGGTTTGATGTACTCGGTCACGGTTGAGGTCAAATTAGGTCCTTGGACTTACCCAAGCTTTTGTACTTTATTACGTCCGTGTGTTAACTTTTCGATGATTTTGTATGGTCCAAAGTATTTTCTTTCCAATTTCAGATTTGGTCCAAATTGAGTACGTTTTATAGCTACTAGATCATTCACTTTATAATTTCGATTTTCTTTGCGTTTTCGGTTATAATTTATACGATTTTCTTCTTGAATAGCCGAATTGTTTTGTTTGGCTATTTGTCGTGCTTCGTTTCGATATATCTCGAACGATTCAATAGCTTCTGTTTCCATAATTTCGTCTAGTCGTGGTAAATCCGAACGTCTCATGTCACATCCGGTTAACAATTTGAATGGTGCTATATTTGTGCTTCTCGGTGGAGAGTTATTTATGTATTGTTGGACTTTGCCAATAAATTTATACCACTGATCCCGATTATCTTTCGAAAGCTTTGATAGCATGGGAATTACTATCTTATGTATGCGCTCTATTTGGCCATTTCCCCTTGGTACTCCAGTAGTAATAAGTAAATGCTGAATATGATTATTTGTGCAATAATCCTCAAAGGCGTGCGATGTAAATGCTGAACCTCTGTCTGTTATGATTCTTCTTGGATTGCCAAACGTGGTTTCTTGCTTTTTCAATAAATCGATCACTGCATCAGTGCCCGTATCTTTTGTGGGATAAAGCCACACAAATTTCGAAAATGCATCCACAACTACAAGTATGTAATTATACTGCTTTCGTGTCGCCGTGAGAGGACCAACGTGATCTATATGGAACGTCAACAAAGGCTTATCCTCTTTATCAATGGATGCTAAAAAGCCATCTTTTTTACCACATTTCGAATTTACGACAATGCAGGCAATGCAACTATTCACAATTTCCGTAACTTTCTTTTCTAGTTGAGAAATGTTAAAATCCTTCTCTAAGCAGTCCTTTGATTTCTTCACTGAAAAATGTCCTTGACGATGAGCAATCTCAATTATCTCTTTCTCCATCTGTGATGGCACCACAATCAGTTGTAAATCTGGGTCTTTATACAGTATATCATTATGGATGTAAAAATCTTCGTAGCTCTTTTCTTCCAAAATCTTTCGAACCGCTTTTGTCTACATATCTCTCATTTGTGCCTCTTTAAGTCTATGCCTTAATGAATCCTCGATCATCAAACAAGAAATTCTGCTAAAAGCGTCTACATGCCGCATCTGTGTCCCTCGTCTGTGTTCAATCAGGTAATCATATTCCTGAAGATACATAGCCCATCGGGCTACACGTAAAGGTACGTCTCTTTTTTGTAAAGTCATCGTAAAAGCGTTACAGTCAGTAATAATTTTGAACTTTGACCCCAACACATAAACGCGCCACTTCTTAAGTGCTTCGACTATAGCTAGTACTTCCAGCTCATACGAATGATATTTCTGTTCTGCAGGTGTTGAACTGGGTGAAACTGTTGATCTTCGGAGTTCTTTTGGAGAAGAATTGCTCCGTAACCGTACATTGATGCGTCTGTATGAATCTCTGTCGTTGCTTTAGGATTGAATAGTCCAAGAACTGGTGCCTGAATAAGAGCTGTCTTCAGTTGTTTGAACGAAATTAAGTGTTCGTCACCCATTTTAAACTCTGCGTCTTTCTTCATTAAGTCTGATAAAGGTTTTGCGATTAATGCGAAATTTTTAATAAAACGACGAAAATAAGACATTAAGCCTAAGAAACTCTGTAGCGCCTTTTTGGTCTGTGGTAACGGAAACATTTCAACGGCTTTTGTTTTAACTTCACTTGGTCTAATGGTGCCATTTTCAATAGTATAGCCTAAAAGTTCTATCTTCTTCTTAAGGAATTGACATTTTTCCCATTTTATCCTCAGTCCCTTATCAAAATCTAACTTCAATACTTTTCCTAACTTCTCTAGAGCTTCTTCTTCAGATTTCGCTGGGATTACTAAATCATCCATATATGCAACAACTGTTCCCTCTCGAATATAATCTTTTAATATGGCGTGAATGTAGCGACAGAAAACAGCGGGTGAATTACATATACCAAAAGGTACATACTGAAATTCATATTGGCCACTATGAGTTACGAATGATGTGTATTTGCGAGAACTCTCATCTACCGGTACGTGTAGGAAACCATTTGCTAAATCTAACGTATTGAATATGTTTGCTTCTCTAAGTCTTTCGAGTGCGTCGTCAATTAAGGTCATCGGGAAATTATCCCGTACGATTTTCAAATTTAGTTTGCGATAATCGCAACAAAGTCGTTTTGTGCCATTTTCTTTCTTACTAGTACAACAGGCGAAGCGTAGTTTGAGCAACTAGGACGTATTATATCTTCATCTAACCACTGTGCGACTTGCTTATCTATGATTTATTGCTCCTCATAACATACCCTTCGTGGTGGTTGGTAAACTGGAACCTCGTCGGTAAGAATAATTTTCATATTCACCCGAGAACTATCGTCTTTCTTTGGTATATACTGTTTTATCATTTGCTTCACTGCCTCTGCTGATTTTTTATTTAAATGAGTTAAATCATAGTCTTGTTCATTCATATCAACGTTAAAACATAAATTTGAAAAAATATTAGTCATCAAATCATCATCGTTTGTTAAATTATCTTTGACTCTCATTTTATTATTAATCGGCACAGAAAACTTTTCTTTAAATTCAACCCCATTTTCACGAACCAACATATCGAAATGTTTCAATATTAAATTACCCAAAATCACTTCGTAACTAATGTCGGTTGGTGCTACTACATGAAACGTCAGGTCAACGATACTCTTATCAATTTCTACTTCTATATCAAAGCTTCCTATCGTTGATATTTTCGCTGCACTAATACCAAATAACTGCTTTTGTTCCGTTGTTAGCTTTATATATCTGTCCAACTTGTTAAATGTGTCGCACCTCATTAAACACAAGTTACAACCAGTATCGATAAGCGCGCTCTCTTTTACATTACAAATCCGTATATTTTTAAATTTTAAATTAAATTTTGCAAGTTCGTCAATTGAATTTACACGACTGTGTTCCCGCTCAGTGTTCCCACCTTTTATTACTTTACACTCAAAAGATCTCTGTCCCATCTTCTGGCACTTAAAGCATTTGAATTGCTTCGACGGACTTCTGTCTTTTCCCTAACATCTTATGCTCATCGGCTGCTGATAACTTATTTCCGAATTCATTAGTTAGTGCTAATTTTAAAGAATTCCAATCGCGCAACCCGGTTTGACTACCCACATAAACTTTTGCAGCACCCCTCAATAACTGTTTCGTGTAAACGAATTTTTGTACATCATTCCAATTTACTATTTCTGCATTTTCTTCTATTTGTTCGATCCATTTCTGTATATCAGACGTATCTGTTCCATCAAAAGTAGAAAGGCTTTCTTCAATATCTTTAAGCGTGAAATGTGCACAACCTTTAGGTGCAGATGGTTCAGTTCGTTTTTGTATAAAATCACATTCAGACTGATTGGACTGAAAATCGCTCTCTTCATTTTCGTCATCGTCACCGTCGTCAATCAGGGCTAAATGTTGGAGAAGTCTTTCCCTCAGTTCATGTTTCCGTCCTCTTACTCCTAGTCTCAATTCCCTTAGTTTGTCTTTTAAAGTCGTCACTGTCATTTTTAAAATAGCGTCTGCATCCATGTTTACAATATTAGAATATATGTTAATCAACTATATAAAATACGTATAAAGTAATTTAAAAATATATCTTAGTTTAAGAAAGCGTAAGTATTTTCTCTAGAATTACATCAAAATTATTTAGTAGGTCAACTGACAATTCGAACAGAATGTACTCGTATGAATACAGTGAAGTTTAGTTTTAGTAAATTACAAACAAATTCAAATATTATTAATGAGAATGAATTAATTCACAAGTTTTCAATTTCCAATTTAAAATACAAATATTTTGGAAATTTACATCAATCGGATATTCAAATGTATATTGCACTTTACAAAATTTCATTTCGTTTCATTCAGTTATGTACATGCATTAATTATACAAAAAGATTTTCCAATTAGATTTTGATATTCTTTAACATTCACTTTGTCTCACTTTCTTTGTCTAGCTTAATTTCTACAATGAAATTTTTTACAATAACGTGTTACACTCTATGCTTATATCGTATTTCGGGTTCTTACAAACTTACGTATGCCTTTGTTCAATTACTTTACCTTAACTTTCTCTTATTAGATTTTTCGCCTCTTTCGTCTTTAACTTATCTTCTTCTTCTTCGTTTGCGTTGTGTTACTTTACCTCAACTACTTCTTATTAGATTTTCCGTCTTCTTCGTCTTTAACTTATTTTCTTCTTCTTCGTTTGGCTTTGGGTTACTTTACCTCAACTTCTTCTCGTCTTCGAATAGTTATCTTTCTTCAGCTTCTTTTCGTCTTTGAGTAGTTTTTCTCCTTCAGCTTCTTTTCGTCTTTGAGTAGTTTTCCTTCTTCAGCTTCTTTTCGTCTTTGAGTAGTTTTTTATCTTAAGTCTCCTTCTTCAGCGTCTATTCCTCTTCTTTCAGCGAAATTTCAAAATATTGTACAACGGCTATCTGTTGCTGCTGTTGCGGCTGACGTAAACTGCTCTGCTGGTGTTTTGACTAACAAACGGTGCGGAACCTTGCCACAAATGCTGCGTTCACATTCGCACTTATGATGCTTGATGCTGCTGCTCATAGAAGATTCGCGAAGACAAAAAATTGTTCTTGTACCTTTGTACCACTGAACACTTGTTGTTTTTGTACTGTGTGATGTTGGTTGGTGCCACTGAACACTTGTTGTTTTTGTACTGTGAGCTGTTGGTTGATGCCACTGAACACTTTTTGCCCCCGTACTGCGAGCTGTTGGTTGATGCCGCTGAGCACTTGTTATCCCCGTACTGTGAGCTTTGGTTGATGCCACTGAACACTTGTTTTCCCCGTACTGCGAGCTGTTGGTTGATGCCACTGAACACTTGTTATCCCCGTACTGTGAGCTGTTGGTTGATGCCACTGAACACTTTTTACTTTCAACAAAACGTGTTGTTGTTGCAACGCAAACGTTTACACTACGCGCACACCGGCTGATATTTTAAAATTACAGAAACAATTTTTCGGGTTGGCTTAAATTCAATTCTGGGCGAGCCCCCAATTGTAGGTTTATATTTAAAGTTTCAAATGGTTTGTTTTAGACATAATTGAATATATTTGAAATCACTAGAAAATATTGAATCACATTGAAGTATGTCTTACTGGTTTGATGACCATTAACAGACTGTCGTTCTCGTCCCGTTACGCGATAGCGTCCCTTCGTTGTTCTTGTCTTTCTCTTTTTTGTTTTTACGTTCGTCAGGTTTGAAGAGTTGCACTTGTTGGTAATACGTGTTTAACAGTTGTGTCCACTTCTAGTTTTCTTGCGTCCGTCTGTCAGTCCCACATATATAATAACGGAATTCTCTAAATGCACTGCCGTTATGCCGTCATGGCTTTATGTCACCTTCAGTAAGTTAAAGAAGGTTAATTAACTTATATATGTTAAACTAAAAATTTGAAGCATTTCGATAACGATTGCTAAATGTGTATATACAACAAAATCGACTTTATACCTAAATATAAGATTACGGAATTTTTCCAAATGCACTGCCGTTATACCGTTAAGGCTTTATGTAAACTTCAGTAAGATAAATAAGGTTAATTAACTTAAATATGTTAAACTAATGATTTGAAGCACTCCGATATCGATTGCTAAATGTGAATATACAAGAAAATCGACTTTATACCTAAATATAAGGTTACGGAACTCTTCCAAGTGCACTGCCGTTATGCCGTTATGGCTTTATGTTAACTTCAGTGCGTTAAAGAAGGTTTATTAAATTATATATGATAAACTAATGATTTGAAGCACTTCGATATCGATTGCAAATTGTGTATATACAAGAAAATCAACTTTATACCTAAATATAAAATTACGGAATTCTTCCAAGTGCACTGCCGTTGTGCCGTTATGTCGTTATGGCTTTATGTAAACTTCAGTGCGTTAAAGAAGGTTTATTAATTTAATATGTTAAGCTTATGACTTGAGGCATTTCGACATTGATTGCTAAATGTGTATATACCTGAAAATCGACCTAATACCCAAATATAAGATTACGGAATTCTTCCAAATGCACTGCCGTTATGACGTTATGCCGCCATGGCTTTATAAAAATTCAGTTCGTTAAAGAAGGTCTATTAACTTAAATATGTTAATCTTATGATTTAAAGCATTCCGATATCGATTGCTAAAAGTTTATATACAACAAAATCGACTTTATACCTAAATATAAGATTACGGAATTCTTCCAAATGCACTGCCGTTATACCGTTAAGGCTTTATGTAGACTTCAGTAAGATAAAGGAGGTTAATTAACTTAAATATGTAAAACTAATGATTTGAGGCATTCCGATATCGATTGCTAAATGTGAATATACAAGAAAATCGACTTTATACCTAAATATAAGCTTATGGAATTCTTCCAAGTGCACTGCCGTTATGCCGTTAAGGCTTTATGTAAACTTCAGTAAGATAAAGAAGATTAATCAACTTATATATGTTTAGCTAATGATTTGAAGCATTCCGATATCGATTGCTAAATGTGTGTATACAAGAAAATCGACTTTATGCCTAAATATATAATTACGGAATTCTTCTAAATGCACTGCCGTTATGCCTTCTTGGCTTTATGTCACCTTCAATAAGTTAAAGAAGGTTAATTAACTTAAATATGTTAAACTAATGATTTGAAGCACTTCGATATCGATTGCAAAATGTGTATATACAAGAAAACCGACTTTATACCTAAATATAAGATTACGAAATTTTTCTAAATGTACTGCCGTTATACCGATAAAGCTTTTTGTAAACTCCAGTAAGATAAAGAAGGTTAATTAACTTAAATATGCTAAACCAGTTAAATGTGTATATACAAGAAAATCGACTTTATACCTAAATATAAGATTACGGAATTCTTCCAAATGCACTGCCGTTATGCCGCCAAGGCTTTATGTCAACTTCAGTTAGTTAAAGAAGGTTTACTAACTTAAATATGATAAACTAATGATTTGAAGAATTCCGATATCGATTGCTAAATGTGTATATACAAAAAATCGACTTTGTACCTAAATATAAGATTACGAAATTCTTCTAAATGCCTTGCCGTTATACCGTTAAGGCTTTATGTAGACTTCAGTAAGATAAAGGAGGTTAATTAACTTAAATATGTTAAACTAATGATTTGAAGAATTCCGATATCGATTGCTAAATATTTATATACAAGAAAATCGACTTTATACCCAAATATAAGATTACGGAATTCTTCCAAATGCACTGCCGTTATGCCGCCAAGGCTTTATGTCAACTTCAGTTAGTTAAAGAAGGTTTACTAACTTAAATATGATAAACTAATGATTTGAAGAATTCCGATATCGATTGCTAAATGTGTATATACAAGAAAATCGACTTTGTACCTAAATATAAGATTACGAAATTCTTCTAAATGCCTTGCCGTTATACCGTTAAGGCTTTATGTAGACTTCAGTAAGATAAAGGAGGTTAATTAACTTAAATATGTTAAACTAATGATTTGAAAAATTCCGATATCGATTGCTAAATATTTATATACAAGAAAATCGACTTTATACCTAAATATAAGATTAAGAAATTCTTCTAAATGCCCTGCCGTTATACCATTAAGGCTTTATGTAGACTTCAGTAAGATAAAGAAGGTTAACTAACTTAAATATGTTAAACTAATGATTTGGAGCACTTCGATATCGATTGCAAAATGTGTATATACAAGAAATTCGACTTTATACCTAAATATAAGATTACGAAATTCTTTCAAATGCACTGCCGTTATGCCGCCAAGGCTTTATGTCAACTTTAGTTTGTTAAAGAAGGTTTATTAACTTAAATATGTTAAACTAATGATTTGAGGCATTTCTATAGCGATTGCTAAATGCGTATATACAACAAAATCGACTTTATACCTAAATATAAGATTACGGAATTCTTCCAAATGCACTGCCCTTATACCGATAAGGCTTTTTGTAAGCTCCCGTAAGATAAAGAAGGTTAATTAACTTAAATATGTTAAACTAATGATTTGAGGCATTTCGATATCGATTGCTAAATGTGTGTATACAAGAAAATCGACAATATGCCTAAATATATAATTACGGAATTCTTCTAAATGCACTGCCGTTATACCGTTAAGGCTTTATGTAGACTTCAGTAAGATGAAGAAAGTTAATTAACTTTAATATGTTAAACTAATGATTTGAAGCACTTCGATATCGATTGCTTAATGTGTATATACAAGAAAATCGACTTTATACCTAAATATAAGATTACGGAATTCTTCCAAATGCACTGCCGTTATACCGATAAGGCCTTTTGTAAACTCCAGTAAGATAAAGAAGGTTAATTAACTTAAATATGTTAAACCAGTTATCTGAAGCACTTCGATATCGATTGCTTAATGTGTATATACAAGAAAATCGACTTTATACCCAAATATAAGATTACGGAATTCTTCCAAATGCACTGCCGTTATACCGTTAAGGCTTTTTTAAACTTCGGTAAGATAAAGAAGGTTAATTAAATTAAATATGTTAAACTAATGATTTGAGGAATTCCGATATCGATCGCTAAATTTGTATATTCAAGAAAATCGACTTTATACCTAAATATAAGATTACGGAATTCTTCTAAATGCACTGCCGTTATACCGTTGAGGCTTTATGTAAACTCCAGTAAGGTAAAGAAGGTTAATTAACTTAAATATGTTAAACCAGTTATTTGAAGCAATTTTAGTTAACTTAAATATGCCAAACAATGATTTGAAGCATTTCGATATCGATTGCTAAATGTGTATATACAAGAAAATCGACTTTGTACCTAAATATAAGATTACGAAATTCTTCCAAATGCCCTGCCGTTATACCGTTAAGGCTTTATGTAGACTTCAGTAAGATAAAGGAGGTTAATTAACTTAAATATGTTAAACTAATGATTTGAAGAATTCCGATATCGATTGCTAAATATGAATATACAAGAAAATCGACTTTATACCTAAATATAAGATTACGGAATTCTTCCAAATGCACTGCCGTTATACCGATAAGGCTTTTTGTAAACTCAAGTAAGATAAAGAAGGTTAATTAACTTAAATATGTTAAACCAGTTATTTGAAGCACTTCGATATCGATTGCTTAATGTGTATATACAAGAAAATCGACTTTATACCCAAATATAAGATTACGGAATTCTTCCAAATGCACTGCCGTTATACCGTTAAGGCTTTTTGTAAACTTCGGTAAGATAAAGAAGGTTAATTAAATTAAATATGTTAAACTAATGATTTGAGGAATTCTGATATCGATCGCTAAATTTGTATACACCCTGCGAAATAAGTATAAAGGCGGATGTTTTTCTTATCATTACTCTCTTGATTTGCAACCCACAAAATAAATTTTTTTTTTGAAAATTCGTAATTGAATTCTGTGGCAACTTTAGCCAATATCGATAAGTTTTGCTCATCCTTGTGTATGTATGAAAAATAAAATGCGATTAAAACCGTTAGGAAGTGCGAAATAAGTATAAAGGCATTGTGAAAATTAATATTTTATAAAAATTATACTGACATTACAAGGAAAAACAAGTAGGTATCTCTTATTTTAGTCTATTTTTAATAATTAACACAAGTATTTTATATTTAATATGTAAACATTTCAGAATGCCACGCGGCAAACCGTTAACCCTTCAGGAAAGGGGAAAAATTGAAGCGTATCATGAAGAGGGACGGTAGAATCGCGATATTGCGAGACGGTTAAACAGATCTAGCTGTGTCATCGACAACTTCATAAAAATTCGTCATCTATATGGGAAAAAAAAGCGACCAGGACGGACACCAAGGATCGACAACAGGACGAAAAGGGAGATTTCCAGGCTTGCTGTGAAGGAAAACTTAAGCGCAAAAGAGATAGTTGGAGAAATGGACTTAGGAGTAGGTGTGCGACGCGTACAACAAATTTAAAAAAAAGATTTAACTCTCTCCTACGAAAAAAAATGTTCCAAACCAGCACTGCTACCTCGGCATAAATTGGCTAGATTACGGTTTGCTGAAAAACATATTTGTTGGGATGAAGAATGGAAAACTGTAATATTTTCGGATGAGAAGAAATTTAATTTGGATGGGCCGGATGGTGCAGATAAGTATTGGCGCAAGAAAGGCACTCCCAAGCAAAAACGTCAACGCCGAAACTTTGGAGGTGGTTCCCTAATGGTTTGGGCGGGAATAAGTTACCGAGGAACCACACCTATCTGCTTCATTAGCACCAAGATGGACTCCGATTATTATATCCAGCTTCTAGATGATGTCTTAATATCGTTTGGAGAAGATATATCTGTTCCAGAATATATTTTTCAGCAGGACAACGCAGCAATCCATCGTTCAAGGAAGACAAAAGAATTTCTATTATCCCGCGGAATTCCAACTCTCGATTGGCCTGCGATTAGTCCTGACCTAAACCCAATTGAGAATCTCTGGTCACTGCTAGCGAGTAAGGTTTTCAGTCATGGACGTCAATTTAAGAACATTAAAGAGCTCAAAGTAAAAATTCAACAAGAATGGAGGAGCATTGAGCCATCGTACATTCAATCTCTCATTAACTCAATGCCAAAGCGTTTGGAAGAAGTTCTAAACAATAACGGAGGACATACTTCTTGTTAAATTAATAAATATTTACCTAAGAAACTAAAATACTCTTGTGCCTTTATAGTTATCTCGCACTAAATTTGATTTTTTTTTTTAATTTTCCCTCCTTGGAGCTCAAAGGGTTAAAAATTTAATTTTTGTTCATTTGTTTTTAAATCGTTCTGAAATACATTAATATAATTTATAAATAAAATCACAAAATATTAGAAAGTTCCTTTTTTAAAGAATCTTTTTGTAGTGCCTTTATACTTATTTCGCAGGGTGTATTCAAGAAAATCGACTTTATACCTAAAGATAAGATTACGGAATTCTTCTAAATGCACTGCCGTTATACCGTTGAGGCTTTATGTAAACTCCAGTAAGATAAAGAAGGTTAATTAACTTAAATATGTTAAACCAGTTATTTGAAGCAATTTTAGTTAACTTAAATATGCCAAACAATGATTTGAAGCATTTCGATATCGATTGCTAAATGTGTATATACAAGAAAATCGACTTTGTACCTAAATATAAGATTACGAAATTCTTCCAAATGCCCTGCCGTTATACCGTTAAGGCTTCATGTAGACTTCAGTAAGATAAAGGAGGTTAATTAACTTAAATATGTTTAACCAATGATTTGGAGCACTTCGATATCGATTGCAAAATGTGTGTATACAAGAAAATCGACTTTATACCTAATTATAAGATTACGAAATTCTTTCAAATGCACCGCCGTTATGCCGCCAAGGCTTTGTGTCAACTTCAGTTTGTTAAAGAAGGTTAATTAACTTAAATATGTTAAACTAATGATTTGAGGCATTTCTATATGGATTGCTAAATGCGTATATACAACAAAATCGACTTTATACCTAAACATAAGATTACGGAATTCTTCCAGATGCACTGCCGTTATACCAATAAGGCTTTTTGTAAACTCCAGTAAGATAAAGAAGGTTAATTAACTTAAATATGTAAAACCAGTTATTTGAAGCATTTCGATATCGACTGCTAAATGTGTGTATGTAAGAAAATCGACTTTATACCTAAATATCAGATTAAGGAATTCTTCTAAATGCACTGCCGTTATGCCCTCATGGCTTTATGTCACCTTCAATAAGTTAAAGAAGGTTAATTAACTTATATATGTTAAACTAATAATTTGAGGCATTTCGATATCGATTGCTAAATGTGCATATACCAGAAAATCGACTTTATACCTAAATATAAGATTACGGAATTCTTCTAAATGCACTGCCGTTATACCGTTAAGGCTTTTGGTAGACTTCAGTAAGATGAAGAATGTTAATTAACTTTAATATATTGAACTAATGATTTGAAACATTCCGATATCGATTGCTTAATGTGAATATTCAAGAAAATGGACTTTATACCTATATATAAGATTACGGAATTCTTCCAAATATACTGCCGTTATACCGTTAAGGCTTTATGTAAACTTCAGTAAGATAAAGAAGGTTAATTAACTTAAATATGTTAAACCAGTTATTTGAAGCATTTTGATATCGACTGCTAAATGTGTATATACAACAAAATCGACCTAGTGCCTAAATATAAGATTACGGAATTCTTCCAAATGCACTGCCGTTATGCCGCCAGTAAGGTAGAGAAGTTTAGTTAACTTAACTATGCCAAACAATGATTTGAAGCATTTCGATATCGATTGCTAAATGTGTATATACAAGAAAATCGACTTTATACCTAAATATAAGATTACGGAAATCTTCCAAATGCACTGCCGTTATACCGTTAAGGCTTTATGTAGACTTCAGTAAGATAAAGAAGGTTAATTAACTTAAATATGTTAAACTAATGATTTGAGGCATTTCGATATCGATTGCTAAATGTGTGTATACAAGAAAATCGAATTTATTCCTAAATATATAATTACGGAATTCTTCTAAATGCACTGCCGTTATGCCCTCATGGCTTTATGTCACCTTCAATAAGTTAAAGAAGTTTAATTAACTTATATATATTAAACTAATAATTTGAGGCATTTCGATATCGATTGCTAAATGTGTATATACAACAAAATCGACTTTATACCTAAATATAAGATAACGGAATTCTTCCAAATGCACTGCCGTTATACCGTTAAGGCTTTATGTAAACTTCAGTAAGATAAAGGAGGTTAATTAACTTAAAATTTTAAACAATGATTTGAAGAGTTCCGATATCGATTGCTAAATGTGAATATACAACAAAATCGACTATATACCTAAATGTAAGATTACGGAATTCTTCTAAATGCACTGCCGTTATACCGTTAAAGCTTTATGTAGACTTTAGTAAGATGAAGAAAGTTAATTAACTTTAATATGTTAAACTAATGATTTGAAACATTCCGATATCGATCGCTAAATGTGTATTTACAAGAAAATTTATACCTTAATATAAGATAACGGAATTCTTCCAAGTGCACTGCCGTTATGCCGTTATGTCGTTATGGCTTTATGTAAACTTCAGTGTGTTAAAGAAGGTTTATTAACTTAAATATGTTAAGCTTATGATTTGAGGCATTTCGGCATCGATTGTTAAATGTGTATAAACAAGAAAATCGACTTTATGCCTAAATATAAGATTACGGAATTCTTCTAAATGCACTGCCGTTATGCCGTCATGGCTTTATGTCACCTTCAGTAACTTACAGAAGGTTAATTAACTTATATATGTTAAACTAATAAATTGAGGCATTTCGATATCGATTACTAAATGTGTATATACAGGAAAATCGACTTTATACCTAAACATAAGATTACGGAATTCTTCCAAATGCACTGCCGTTATACCGTTAAGGCTTTATGTAGGCTTCAGTAAGATAAAGGAGGTTAATTAACTTAAATATGCTAAACTAATGATTTGAAGCCCTTTGATATCGGTTGCAAAATGTGTGTATACAAGAAAATCGACTTTATACCTAAATATAAGATTACGGAATTCTTCCAAATGCACTGCCATCATGGCGCTAAGCCGCCATGGCTTTATTTAAACTTCAGTGCGTTAAAGAAGGTTTATTAAATTAAATATGTTAAGCTTATGATTTGAGGCATTTCGACATTGATTGCTAAATGTGTACTTTATGCCTAAATATAAGATTACGGAATTCTTCCAAATGCACTGCCGTTATGACTTTATGCCGCCATGGGTTAATGTAAACTTCAGTTCGTTTAGGAAATTTTATTATTTTAAATATGTTAAACTAATAATTTGAGGAATTTCGATGTCGGTTGCTAAATGTGTATATACCTGAAAATCGACCATATACCAAATTATAAGATTACGGAATTCTTCCAAATGCACTGCCGTTATGACGTTATGACGCCATGGCTTTATGTAGACTTCAGTAAGATAAAGGAGCTTAATTATCTTAAATATGTTATACCAGTTATTTAAGGCATTTCGATATCGATTGCTAAATGTGTATATACCAGAAAATCGACTTTATACCTAAATATAAGATTACGGAATTCTTCTAAATGCACTGCCGTTATAACGTTAAGGCTTTAGGTAGACTTCAGTAGATGAAGAATGTTAATTAACTTTAATATGTTAAACTAATGATTTGAAACATTCCGATATCGATTGCTAAATGCGAATATACATGAAAATGGACTATATACCTAAATATAAGATTACGGAATTCTTCCAAATGTACTGCCGTTATACCGTTAAGGCTTTATGTAAACTTCATTAAGATAAATAAGGTTAATTAACTTAAATATGTTAAACCAGTTATTTGAAGCATTTTGATATCGACTGCTAAATGTGTATATACAACAAAATCGACCTTGTGCCTAAATATAAGATAACGGAATACTTCCAAATGCACTGCCGTTATGACGTTATGCCGCCAGTAAGGTAAAGAAGTTTAGTTAACTTAAATATGCCAAACAATGATTTGAGGCATTTCGATATCGATTGCTAAATGTGTATATACCAGAAAATCGACTTTATACCTAAATATAAGATTACGGAATTCTTCTAAATGCACTGCCGTTATACCGTTAAGTCTTTATGTAGACCTCAGTAAGATAAAGAAGGTTAATTAACTTAAATATGTTAAACTAATGATTTGATGCATTTCGATACCGATTGCTAAATGTGTATATACCTGGAAATCGACTTTATATTTAAATAGAAGGTTACGAAATTCTTCTAAATGCACTGCCGCTATACCGTTAAGTCTTCATGTAAACTTCAGTAAGATAAAGAAGATTAATAACTTAAATATGTTAAACTAATGATTTGAGGAATTTCGAAATGGATTGCTAAATGTGAATATACAAGAAAATCGACTTTATACCTAAATATAAGGTTGCGGAATTCTTCCAGGTGCACTGCCGTTATGACGTTATGCCGCCATGGCTTTATGTTAGCTTCAGTGAGTTAAAGAAGGTTTATTAACTTATATATATTTAACTAATGATTTGAGGCATTTCGATATCGATATCTGAATGTGTATATACAAGAAAATCGACTTTATACCTAAATATAATATTACGGAATTCTTCTAAATGCAATGCCGTTATACCGTTAAGACTTTATTTAGCCTTCATTAAGAAGGTCAATTAACTTAATTATGCCAAACAATGATTTGAAGCATTTCGATATCGATTGCTTAATGTGTATTTACAAGAAAATCGAATTTATATCTGAATATAAGATTACGAAATTCTTCTAAATGCACTGCCGTTATACCGTTAAGGCTTTATTTAGACTTCAGTAAGATAAAGAGGGTTAGTTAACTTAAAAATGTTAAACTAATGATTTGAAACATTCCGATATCGATTGCGAAATGTGAATATACAAGAAAATCGACTTTATACCTAAATATAAGATTACGGAATTCTTCAAAATTCACTGCCGTTATCCCGTTAAGGTTTTATGTAAACTTAAGTAAGATAAAGAATGTTTATTAACTTAAATATGTAAAACCAGTTATCTGAAACATTTCGATATCGACTGCTAAATGTGTATAAGTTAACGCAACATACGCCGAAATTGGCTTACATAACTTTTACATTTAACCAACCGCTGAAAGCTTACGTAAGCATGCGACTTTGACAGCGGTCGCTATCCCACGGTTAAACGACACCACACGCGCATCCAGAGTAAATGATGATACAACGCCGCCGCTACGTGAGAACGTCAGTGCTGCTTTTCAACAACATCAACGACTTCACTGCACCTGTACGTGCAACGTGACTTGCTAGCATAAATTAGGCGTAAGAAGATTTTTGTAATTAATTCTAAGTTTGGTTTTCAACAATAAACACACGGCTCGCTGTCAAATAATAATTGTGTTTTAAATGCGAACAAATAAATAAATAACTGGCGCCCAACGTGCTTGTCGCGACTGAATAAGCTAATCGAGTAAAGGCCCTTAAGAAGTGCCTCGCGCTGCGGCTCAAACTACTAAACAGGACGTGACAGCAGAATCAAAAAGGGATAACTTCGGTGGAAGAAAGCCCGCATCCAACGAAGAGTGCGCAACGTTGGACCCCAAGTAGCCCCGGCAAAACGAAAAAATCAATGCGCCGTTGAACTTTAATGTAAGAACGTAAATTAAGAATTTAAGTGAATAGAAATAAGAGTTTAATTCAATAAAAAAAGGTGAAACAGTAAATTTTTTAGTGAAATTTAGTTGAAAGAAACTTATAATAAATTAAGCAACTTATTACACAGAAGTGCATTGTTAGCGTAGATCTAGGAAAAAATACAAAACAGAATTTTTTCAATTTAAACTATAACAAAAAGCTTGTACAGCTTATAATAAAATAAAATAAAGAACCTGGATCAGTTCCAGTTCTTATAACACTAAAAACAACTCTGCGATTCACCACCAAAGGGACCCTCCAGAGATTGATAAATCCAATAAAAACAAAACGTAGTTACAAATTGGTAACATATGAATAAAACATAATTTCAATTTTTATTTTTATGTACATTTTTTGATCATTCTCAAGCCTTCACCAAATTTTTCGAGTTAAAAAACTTCAAAATGAGCAATCCCGAATCCATTATTAGACCCCCATTCTTAATACCAATGTACCACCACCATCCACTAACCCCCAGGCAACCCCAGAATTAGCCAATATAATTCGCAATATAGTATACCAGGTGATTTCGGCAGAAGCACCACCATTGATTCAGAATATTATCCTTCCAACAAGCACAATAGTAACAGATCTAACAATAAACCCCAGACACGCAAGAAACTTGACAGGACTCGATAGGATACCAGACGTTGTAAGGTGCTTAAGAGACTTTTCTGGTGATCCAAGAAAGTTCTCTCCTTGGAAAAAAAAGTGTTGAGAGAATCCTGAAAATATACAATAGCGCTGTCTCCGACTGATACTCATCGCGAGGGGACGTGTTTTCTGACTATTCTCTCTCTGGTGCTCATCAATTTTCTGCTTCCCGCTAAGCATTATTCTTGTGCGCGCATTTTCAAAGTTATAACAACACACGTGTTAACTTCAATACAAGTGCCTGTGCTTTAATTATCTCCAATGGCCCCCGGGCCACCAAATTTGGGGGACAATAGGTTCGCTTTGTTAGCGGAATGTCCCCAAGCCAAACGTAAAAAGACCGTATATAAACCTCTAATTTTTCCCGAACTACCTAAAACTAAACAGAATAATCCAAAATTTCTTACTATTTCAGCAAGTGATTCAACAAAACCAATATCGAAATACTCGTGTTTTGCAGTGCATAAAGCATTGGAAGCTATAAGCAAAGAAATAATCTCTATTTCCGAGCTACGAGATGGTAATTTGTTATTGCTGGTAAAAAATCCAACAATTGCACAAAGGTTTTTAAATACAAAGCGATTGAATGGAATTTGCGAAGTAAAAGTAAGCTATCAAGACAACCTTAACTTTTCCAAAGGTACAATATTTGCACCATGTCTGAATAATGTCCCTGAAGATGAAATTATTGAAAACATGAAAGAGCAAGGTGTAGTAAGAGTGTATAAATTCAAAAAAAAGGTGGACAATACCTTAGTTCACACAGGAGTTACCCTTCTTACTTTCGATTTATATGAATTACCTAGTAAAGTGGAGGTTTCGTGGCGCTCAGCCCGTGTAAGACCATATTTTCCAAATCCAATGAGATGTAAATCATGTCAACTTTTAGGGCATACCATTAAAAGGTGTAACAACAAACCTGCATGTGAAACCTGTAATTTCCCTCCTCACGGTTCAGTACAATGTTTGCGCACCTTATGCGCTAATTGCGCTGGTGAGCACCCATCATACTCAAATACTTGTCCAAAGTACATCCAAACAAAAGAAATTCTAAAAGTTAAAACTGAGAACAAATGTACGATGCGTGAGGCTATAAAATTACATAAAGTACAAGTCCCCAGCCTTCCAAACACTTCTTTTGCAGAAAAAGTAAAACAAAACGAATCAACAAAATACAACAATTCAAAACTCCCTACAGCACATTCCATTCATATACCTTCCGAATCCAACAATACTTCTTCTGAAGTCTCTCACACCGACACTGCAAAGAGCAATAACACTGCTCAAACATCTCTTACTCCAAACGCCAACAACGACTTAAACACTCCATCAACCTCTTCTTACGCTCTAAAACTAAATTATGCTCCAGAAAAAAGTAACACAATAAATCTAGTAAACTCTCAATCTCTCCCATTTGCTTCTACCAATTCTTCCTCCCACAGCAGTCCTAACAGCTTTTCTATTAAATCCACACCTCAAACAACTAACTCCGCTTATTCATTTATCAGCGAACTACAATCTCACCACACTTCAAATGCTTTTATCAACAACTCACAAACCAACCCATCAATTACTCAACAGTACAGTCACCCAGACCATGATCAGACTATGCCAACTTTCGAAGATGAAGAAATTTAACACATTCTCCTTTATTCTATTTGCTCTATGTTCAATATACTTCAATGGAACATAAAGGGCTTCTACAACAACTACACTGAACTTGAAATTCTCATTAAAGAAATCTCCACACACTTCGTTGCCTTACAAGAAACTCATCTTGCTGTAAATAAAGACGCTTTGGTACCAAATAGGTATGTTAGCTACTTCTTAAATTTACCTCAGAATTTAACAAACAAGCAAGGTATCGCGGTTTTAGTAAGAAAAGACATTCCACATAAATGTCTCGAAATCCATTCAAATATAGCTTCTTTAGCCATTCAGATATCCATAGAATTTAAATTTACGATTATTTGCTTGTATATTCCCCCACAACAAAATTTCACGCTTGCCGAACTTCGGCAAATTCTCTCCTCAGTACCCAAGCCCGTAATCCTCGTTGGAGATATGAATTCGTGGTCCCCATTATGGGGCTCCCCCCGAACTAACCAAAGAGGATTAATTCTGGAAAACTTAATTCTTACAGAGAATTGAACGATGGTGCCCCGACTCATTTTTCAACTCATAATTCTTTTACGCACGTCGACCTATCTATTTGCTCTACCAACATAGCTCCAAAAGTGAATAGCCGAACTCTCGATAGTTTATGTGGTAGTGACCACTACCCAATAGTAACTGAAATTTCAACGTCATCCCTTGCAAAGGCCTTTCCAAAACCAAAGTTCCTGACAGAAAAAGCAGACTGGACTAAATATACGAAAAAGGCAATTCTGTTCTGCGATCAAATCCCGGTATCTCAAAATGTCAATAAAGAGGCGGCTAATATCACCAAAATATTAAGGTCTGCAGCGCACCTTTCAATCCCGCAAACTGTTTTTAAACCTCATAAAAAAGTAGTTCCATACTGGTCAAAGGAGTTGGAGAGCTTAAGAAATTTAAAACAGCACAACTGGAGAAAATACAAGCATTCCAGAACAGAAGCCAACCTGATTTTATACAAGAAACCAAATGCTAAAACTAAAGAAGCAAAACGAATGTGCTTCGAAAAACTTACCACAGAAATAAATCCCAGTTCTAATCCTAAAAAGATTTGGTCGGACATTAAAATGCTAACTGGCTCAGCTTCCCAAGTCAATATAAATTTTGTTAATAGCCCAACTGGCCCAATATTCAATCCCAAGGCGATAGCTGAACAGTTTGCCTCCACTTGGTCTACGTATTCTAGCGACGGGAACTTTAGTTCCGCTTTTATAGATAAAAAATATGATACTCTCAATCGCAGCTACAATCAGTTTAACTCACCAGCTAAAATAATAGAATCAGGGATCACTTATCTAGAATTCGAAAGCACAATATCTTCTCTGTCAGGGAAAACCCCTGGCGCAGATAGAATTTCATACGATATGATAAAAAACTTGCCTCTGCCGCTTAAATTACGATTAATCAATCTGTACAATTAAATTTTAACGAGCGGAATTTATCCACAAAACTGGAAAATCGCTACAATTGTTTCCATACCAAAGTCTACTAACCCGTCTTCAGAAGTCCTAAATTATAGACCTATTTCACTTATATGTTGCATGAGTAAGTTAATAGAAAAAATCGTTTCAAAACGAATTATGTGGTATGCTTCCAAACATAGTTTAATTAGCCCACATCAGTTCGCTTTCAAAGAGGGGCAAGGAACTTCCGACGCGCTCCTTCTTTTCGAAAGTTTTGTCACATATGGGTTATCTTCCCGCAATCATATTTCTACGCTTAGTTTAGATTTCGAAAAGGCTTTTGATCGTGTCGGAGCTCATGTAGTTCTACGACAATTAGAAATATGGAAATTTGGTAATAAAATATACCATTTTATCAAGTCTTTTCTCACTAATCGTAAATTCAAAGTAAAAGTAAATAATGTTTTTTCCAGTTTACATAACCAACAAAACGGAATCCCACAAGGATCCCCCCTTTCCGTAATGCTATTTGCTATCGCCTTTAATGAATTAAGCCACATAATTAGCAGGCATAAGAACATTTCCCACATTATTTACGCAGATGACGTTTTACTCTATTCTAAAATAAGTAATCTAAACACTGTTAAAAATAAATTTTTAAAAATACTAACCGATAACTCTAAGTGGTCAAATTGTTCTGGAGCGACTCTGTCGCTTAATAAGTGTAAATGTTTTCATATTTGCCGCAAACACAAATGTACGGGTTTAAACTTAGTTCATAATAATATTAATATATCAAAGGTTTCTAGCTTATGTTTCCTTGGAATTACTTTTGACAAACGTTTAACTTTTAAAGAGCACTGTCTTAGGTTAAAAAAAAGCCTAGCTGTCAGGTTAAATATTATTAAATATCTATCTTCTAAGCACTGCCTTATCCATCCAAACACTTTAATTAATGCTACTAAGGCTATAATATTGTCGAAGATTGACTATGGCTTACCAATATACGGAAATTGTGCAAAGAGTAATATAAAACTGATCTCTTCGACATATCATGCAGCCGTTCGAAGGTGTATACGTGCCTTTCCAACATCACCGATTCAATGCATCTTAGCCGAAACTGGAATGCCTACCCTACAAGAAAGAATTGAATACACCACTATGAGAGCTATCCCAAAGATCTTTCTCTGCAGAAATAGTATTATGTACGACACTATCACATCGATATGGGCCGCTAATAAAACTCCAAGACGCACGCCAACATTGCAAAGAGTGCTGGAATACGCTAAAATTTTAGGAATAGATTCGAAACCATCTTTTCTGCCTCCCGTCAGTTCACTACCTTGGGACTTAAGCTACTCATCTTTCCTTCTCGGTTTAACAAATCACGCCAAGTCAACCACAAGCCCAATAGTATTCCAGCGCCTTTTTGAAGAATACAGAGCTCCTTTTCGGCACGAATGGAAAATGTACTACACCGATGGTTCAAAGTCGAAGGACCACACGTCATTCGCTGTGGTTTAAGCTGATGGGGAAACAATAATAGCAGGGCATCTACCAAATTATGGATCAGTGTACACGGCAGAGGCGGTTGCAATATACCAAGCAATACTAGCAGCCTCAGAATCTAATGAGAAGACGATAATCTGCACAGACAGTATGTCAACTATTGCTAGTATCATGAACATTACTAACAAGGCACCCCTAATTTCTGAAATACGCACCAAACTTATACAAAAAAGCAAAGAAATCAAAATTATGTGGATTCCTGGTCACGCTGAAATTATTGGCAATGAATTAGCGGATCTGAAAGCAAAATCAGTTGCAATGGAGCCATTATTTACTTTCAATTATATGGTGAGGAAAGATATCTTCCTACTCGTCAATAACTTCCTTAAGGAACAGAAAACAAATTCTTGGAACAGTGTGCAAAACCATTACTCGAACTCCAATACAACTGGCATGCAGCCGCATATTCCGTCCACTTGCCGAACAAACGATATTATTGCTTTTACTCGACTTCGGATTGGGCATACTATGGCCACGCACTCGTACCTGCTAAACGGTTCAAATAGGCCACGCTGCGAATTCTGCACTTATCCATCGCTTACAGTTAAACATCTTCTCGATGAATGCACTAAGTTCAGTGTAACTAGAAACGCACTATTTGATGACCAACCCGTTTCAAATACGCTCAAGGTTTTTGCTGAGGAAAACATCCACAAAGTAGCCGAATTTTTGTCCAAAACTGGCCTTAGAAAGTTAATCTAATTCTCTAATTCTAAGTTATCTTACAACCAATTAACTTCCTTTACTAACATCAATTATTTTAATAATTGTACTGACAGTAATATTGATCTCATATTTACCTTTTACTGGCTAATATATTAATATTCTAAGACAATATAGTTTTATTAGAGCAGTAAGCCGTAAGCCCTGGCAGCTAGTGCTTCTTACTCTGTAAGATAATAATTGTATTATTATTTTTCTTTTAATAAATAAATAAAAATACAATAGCGAAAAAGGTACTCCACGTTATTTCGGCATTTTAAATGTCATACGAAATAAAATCACGGGGAATGCCGACGTCGCTTTGGAATCCTACAACACTCCTCTAGACTGGGAGGCCATTTCGAAATGCCTCAACACACACTACGCCGACAAACGCGACATCAGCTCTTTGGAATGCCAAGTGTTATCTTTACATCAAGGCAATAAAACAATAAACGAATTTTACCAAGATGTGTTCTCACATCTTTCCTTAATTTTAAACAAAATTGCTTGCCTCGAAATAGGACCAGAGTCCGTAAACATACTGACGAAAACCTACCGCGATAAAGCATTGGATACATTTGTTGTTAGGGGATTAAACGGCGAACTTCCAAAATTACTTGGAATTAAAAAGCCGACCGATCTACCCCAAGCACTCCAGTTGTGTATGAGATTGGAGAACCAAAACTTCAGAACTCAGCACGCCTTCGGGAACCAACCCACATTCCGGAAATCACACCCACCACCACTTCCACCAAGGAAGCAACAGCACTTAACGCAAGCCTTTTACCCAAGCCTTGCCCACATACCACATCCAATGCCTCTCATGCAACAAACAGCATATAAAACTTTACAGCCCCAATATCAACAGTATCCTCAATACCAACGATACCTAACCTACCCGCAAAATCAACCTCCAAGACCCAAAAACAACAAAACAAGTAAATTACATGAACAGACCGAACAATAACGGCTTCGCCGGAAAGCGACCGAACACGATTTCAAACCAAGTACACCAACCATACAAACAGCACAGAATTAACCATATTGAACCCGTTGACAATACTATTAATGATCCAGAACAGCAGAACGAAGAGCAAGACGGACAACCATGGGAAGATTACTATAATCAGTACACTTCACACGACAATACCCCGGCAGAAGATTCTAGCGAATTCTCCGACATTCATTTTTTAGGTTAACAAATTCAACGTTACCCTACTTTCAATGTAAAGATGGTAACGGAGAAATCCTGAAATTCTTAATAGACACAGGTTCTAACAAGAACTATATTCAACCCCAACTTGCCAAAATCCCCATTTCAAACAACGAAAATTTCTATGCCAGCTCAATAGGAGGGAACATCGAAATCACGCATCACACTTTTCTTAACCTTTTTGGACTAAACGACGAAAATCTAAAATTTTTGATTCTACCTCCTCTTAAATCCTTTCATGGAATTCTAGGTAATGACAGCCTTAAGCAGTAAGAAGCAATAATTTTCACTTCAAAAAATTATATGCTATTAAAAAATAACATAAAAGTCGTAATCAAACAGCAAACAGCAAAATCAATAAATAATATCGAAATTAGAACGGAACATCTCACACTTGGACAGACAGAAAAACTTCGAAATTTATGTAATATATACCCTCAACTTTTTTCCGACCCAGACGAAAAATTAACGTACACTACCGTTGTAAGGGCCGAAATTAAGACGACCACTCAAGATCCAGTATATTCCAGATATTACCCTTATGCTATGTCCCTTAAGGATGAAGTCGAAAAACAATTGACAAAATTACTCGAGGATGGTATAATAAGGCCTTCTTGATCCCCTTATAACTCCCCAATCTGGATAGTACCGAAAAAAGTTGATGCATCTGGCACAAAGAAGTACAGAATGGTAATTGACTACCGCAAACTTAATACAGTTACGATAGCCGATCGCTATCCTATCCCAGATACAAACGAGGTACTCTCTCAACTCGGACAAAACAAATTCTTTACAGTTCTTGACCTGAAAAGTGGCTTCCATCAGATTCCATAAGTTGAATCGGATATTGTGAAGAAAGCTTTCTCAGTCAACAATGGTAAATATGAATTTACCAGACTTCCCTTCGGCCTAAAAAACGCACCCTCAATTTTTCAAAGAGCATTAGACGATATACTCAGAGAATATATCGGCAAAATATGCTTCGTTTACATAGACGACATAATCATTTTTGGCAAAGACGAAGACTCCCATCTAAAAAATGTTGAAACAATTTTCCGAACTCTACAAAAAGCTAACATGAAAATCCAGATTGACAAATGCGAATTCTTAAAGACGGAAGTTGAGTTTTTAGGATTTGTCATTTCTCAAAACGGAATAAAAAAAAATCCAACAAAAGTAAAAACAATTTTAGACTTCCCACCCCCACAAACTTTAAAATAACTCCGATCTTTTCTAGGACTATCTGGTTATTACCACCGGTTTATTAAAGATTATGCAAAACTTGCCAAACCTCTAACCGTACTTTTGAGAGGGGAAGAGGGACGTATGTCCAAAAGTCTTTCATCCAAAATTAAAATTACTCTCGATAATAAAGCAATAGAAGCATTTAATAAATTAAAAAAGTCTCATAAAAAATAATACACTCAATTTTTCAGGATCTTGCTTGCTTTGAGCAATGCAGAAGTCAAAATTTTGGACTATACGAACAGCCACTTAGTAACGATAGAAATAGGACCCGCAAAGGTCCAGACCGGAACATTCAGATTGATACACACCATTAACCTCGACTTATATGACTCCGTGCTCAACGAAATACATTCCTCAATAGAACATTACGTAACAAAGAAAGGCCGTAGCTATTGATTCTTATCCCAAGAAGAAAAATCCATCCGATCCCTATTATCCTAGCTCAAACCCAAAAGAACCAAGCGAACAATAGATTCTCTTGGCACAGCCTGGAAATGGTTGGCCGGATCCCCAGACCATGAAGATTTGAGAATATTAAACAATAAAATAAATAACCTGTTAGTTAATAATAACCAACAAGTAATAATTAATAAGTCTATTCTAGAAAGAATAAACAATCTGACGTATATTTCTAATGTAATATTAAATGAAATTAAGTCAAATGACATTGTCAAATTAGAAGTAGAAAAAGTTATTGAGAGAAAATTAAATTTAATTAAAGAAGAGCTAACAAATATAGATTATTCTATCCAGTGGGCGAAAGCTGGAATTGTAAACTCGTTTATGTTATCAAATGAAGATTTAGTTGTAATCAGGGAAACATTAGAAAAACAAAATACGCCTTACATAAATGTAATCGAAGCTATTGAATTTAGCGATGTCAAAATTGCATCAAATTTATCATCTATCATTTATATTATAAAATTTCCCTTGACAAGTCAAGAGCTTTGTAAATCAATAATAACAAAACCTGTAAATCTAGGAAATAAGGCTATTAAACTTGAATACGAAAATTTAGTTGTTTGTAATAAAGACATATTTGGTGTCAAAAATAGCTGTAATAATGTTAACGATTTAATAATTTGTAAGCAAGATAATTTAGAAAAAGTCACGAAAAGCAGCTGCGTACCAAATCTACTAAAGGAATACGCATCCAACTGTACTTTAGTCCATAACCACCACATACCAACAATAGAAGAGGTAACACCTGGTTTATGTCTTATCAACGGCTATAATGGGTCTCTGAAGATAGACATCGAGGTCATCAGTCTACAAGGAACCTTCCTGATCAAATACGATAACGCAAGTTTAACTATTGAAAACAAGAATTATACAAATAGAAATCAAGTTCTTGCACAACCCCTACCAGCTATCATCAAATCAGCAGACGTTACAGCACATCTCGAAGAAGTCCTCTCTCTGCAATATTTGTAGGACCTTAACGTAGCAAATATCCAACAAATCAATGCCATCAACACTAAATACAAAATCAGCCTATTCACTGGATCCACAGCAATAATACTATTACTTTTTGCCCTGTTTGTAATGATAGCAAGGAAGATCCTCCTCAAACGAAAGACAAAATTTCGTATTCAGGTCAATGCTAATCTTACACCAACGAAAGGATCAACCCCTACACTTGACGATATTTCAAGGACATCCAACGAGGACGCTGCATGCTCTAAAGGGGGAGGAGTTAACGCAACATACTCCGAAATTGGCTCACATAGCTTTTACAAATAACCAACCACTAAAAGCTTACGTAAGTACGTGACTTGGACAGCGGTCGCTATCACACGGTTAAACGACACCACACGCGCATCCAGAGTAAATGATGATACAGCGCCGACGCTACTTGAGAACGTCAGTGCTGCTTTTCAACAACAACAACGACTTCAATGCACCTGTACGTGCAACGTTACTTGCTAGCATAAATTAGGCGTAAGAAGATTTTTGTAATTAATTCTAAGTTTGGTTTTCAACAACAAACACACGACTCGCTGCCAAATAATAATTGTGTTTTAAATGTGAACAAATAAATAAATAACTTATATACAAGAAAATCGACTTTATACCTAAATATAAGATTACGGAATTCTTCTAAATACACTGCCATTATAACGTTAAGGCTTTATGTAGTCTTCAGTAAAATAAAGAAGGTTAATCAAACTAAAAATGTTAAACTAATGATTTGAGGCATTTCGATATCGACTGCTAAATGTGTATATACAAGAAAATCGACTATATACCTAAATATAAGATTACCGAATTCTTCCAAATGCACTGCCGTTATGACGTTATGCCGCCATGGCTTTATGTAAACTTCAGTTCGTTAAAGAAGGTTTATTAACTTTTATATGTTTAACCAATGATTTGAGGCATTTCGATATCGATTGCTAAATGTTTATATACAAGAAAATCGACTTTATACCTAAATATCAGATTACGGAATTCTTCTAAATGCACTGCCGTTATACCGTTAAGGCTTTATGTAGACTTCAGTAAGATAAAGAAGGTTTGTTAACTTATATATGTTACACTAATGATTTGAGGCATTTCGATATCGACTGTTAAATGTGTATATACAAGAAACTCGACTTTATACCTAAATATAAGATTACGAACTAATGATTTGAGGCATTTCTATATCGATTGCTAAATGTGTATATACAAAAAAATCGACTTTATACCTAAATATAAGATTACGGAATTCTTCTAAATACACTGCCGTTATATCGTTAAGGCTTTATGTAGTCTTCAGTAAGATAAAGAAGGTTAATCAAATTAAATATGCTATACTAATGATTTGAAGTATTTCGATATCGATTGCTAAATGTGTATATACAAGAAAATCGACGTTGTACCTAAAAATAAGTTTACGGAATTATTCTTAATGCACTGCCGTTATAACGTTAAGGCTTTATGTAGACTTCAGTAAGATAAAGGAGGTTAATTAACTTAAATATGTTAAACTAATGATTTGAAGCATTTCGATATCGATTGCTAAATATGTATATACAAGAAAATTGACTTTATACCTAAATATAAGATTACGAACTAATGATTTGAGGAATTTCGAAATCGATTGCTAAATGTGTATATACAAGAAAATCGACGTTGTACCTAAAAATAAGTTTACGGAATTATTCTTAATGCACTGCCGTTATACCGTTTAGGGTTTATGTAGATTTCAGTAAGATAAAGGAGGTTTATTAACTTAACTATGTTAAACTAATGATTTGAGGAATTTCGATATCGATTGCTAAATTTGTATATACAAGAAAATCGACTTTATACCTAAATATAAGATTACGAACTAATGATTTGAGGAATTTGGAAATCGATTGCTAAATGTGTATATACAAGAAAATCGACGTTGTACATAAAAATAAGTTTACGGAATTATTCTTAATGCACTGCCGTTATAACGTTAAGGCTTTATGTAGACTTCAGTAAGATAAAGGAGGTTAATTAACTTAAATATGTTAAACTAATGATTTGAAGCATTCCGATATCGATTGCTAAATGTGTATATACAAGATAATCGACTTTATGCCTAAATATAAGGTTACGAACTAATGATTGGAGGAATTTTGATATCGATTGCTAAATGTGTATATACAAGAAAATCGACGTTGTACCTAAAAATAAGTTTACGGAATTATTCTTAATGCACTGCCGTTATACCGTTTAGGCTTTATGTAGACTTCAGTAAGATAAAGGAGGTTAATTAACTTAAATATGTTAAACTAATGATTTGAAGCATTCCGATATCGATTGCTAAATGTGTATATAAAAGATAATCGACTTTATACCTAAATATAAGATTACGGAATTCTTCTAAATGCACTGCTGTTATACCGTTGAGGCTTTATGTAAACTTCAGTAATATAAAGAAGGCTAATTAACTTAAATATGTTAAACTAATGATTTGAGGAATTTCGATATCGATTGCTAAATGTATATATACAAGAAAATTGACTTTATACCTAAATATAAGATTACGGAATTCTTCTAAATGCACTGCCGTTATACCGTTAAGGCTTTATGTATACTTCAGTGCGGTAAAGAAGGTTAATTAACTTAAATATGTTAAACTAATGATTTTAAGCTTTCCGGTATCGATTGCTAAATGTGAATATACAAGAAAATCGACTTTATACCTAAAAATAAGGTTGCGGAATTCTTCCAGGTGCACTGCCGTTATGCCGTTATGGCTTTATGTTAACTTCAGTGCGTTAAAGAAGGTTTATTAACTTATATATGTTTAACCAATGATTTAAGGCATTTCGATATCGATTGCTTAATGTATATATACAAGAAAATCGACTTTATACTTAGATATAAGATTACGGAATTCTTCCAAGAGCACTGCCGTTATGTCGTTACGCCGTTATGGCTTTATGTTAACTTCAGTGCGTTAAATAATGTTTATTAACTTATGTATGTTTAACTGATGATTTCAGTCATTTCGACATCGATTGCTAAATGTGTATATACAAGAAAATCGACTTTATACCTAAAAATAAGATTACGTAATTCTTCTAAATGCACTGCCGTTATACCGTTAAGGCTTTATGTAGACTTCAGTAAGATAAAGAAGATTATTTAACATAAATATGTTAAACTAGTGATTTGAAGCATTCCTATATCGATTGCTAAATGCGAATATTCGTATACAAGAAAATCGACTTTATACCTAAATATAAGATTACGGAATTCTTCCAAATGCACTGCCGTTATACCGTTAAGGCTTTATGTAGACTTCAGCAAGATAAAGAAGGTTTATTAACTTAAATATGTTAAACCAGTTATTTGAAGCATTTCGATATCGATTGCTTAATGTGTATATACAAGAAAATCGACTTTATTCCTAAATATATGATTACGGAATTCTTCTAAATGAACTGCCGTTATACCGTTAAGGCTTTATGTAAACTTCAAAAAGATAAAGAAGGTTAATTAACTTAAATATGTTAAACTAATAATTTGAGGAATTTCGATATCGGTTGCTAAATGTGTATATACCTGAAAATCGACCATATACCAAATTATAAGATTACGGAATTCTTCCAAAAACACTGCCGTTATGACGTTATGCCGCCATGGCTTTATGTAGACTTCAGTAAGATAAAAAAGGTTAATTATCTTAAATATGTCAAACAAGTTATTTGAGGCATTTCGATATCGACTGTTAAATGTGTATATACAAGAAAATCGACTATATACCTAAATATAAGCTTACGAAATTCTTCCAAATGAACTGCCGTTATACCGTTAAGGCTTTATGTAGTCTTCAGTAAGATAAAGAAGGTTAATCAATTTAAATATGCTATACTAATGATTTGAAGCATTTCGATATCGATTGCTTAATGTGTGTATACAAACAAATCGACTTTATACCTAAATATAAGATTACGGAATTCTTCCAAATGCACTGCCGTTATGACGTTATGCCGCCATGGCTTTATGTTAACTTCAGTGCGTTAAAGAAGGTTTGTTAGCTAATATATGTTTAACTAATGATTTGAGGCATTTCGACATCGATTGCTAAATGTGTATATACAAGAAAATCGACTTTATACCTAAATATAAGATTACGGAGTTCTTCCAAATGCACTGCCGTTATACCTTTAACGCTTTATGTAGACTTCAGTGAGATAAAGGAGGTTAATTAACTTAAATATGTTAAACTAATGATTTGAAGCATTCCGATATCGATTGCTAAATGTGTATATACAAGATAATCGACTTTATACCTAAATATAAGATTACGGAATTCTTCTAAATGCACTGCCGTTATACCGTTGAGGCTTTATGTAAACTTCAGTAATATAAAGAAGGCTAATTAACTTAAATATGTTAAACTAATGATTTGAAGCATTTCGATATCGACTGCTAAATGTATATATACAAGAAAATTGATTTTATACCTAAATAAAAGATTACGGAATTCTTCTAAATGCACTGCCGTTATACCGTTAAGGCTTTATGTATACTTCAGTGCGGTAAAGAAGGTTAATTAACTTAAATATGTTAAACTAATGATTTAAAGCATTCCGTTATCGATCGCTAAATGTGAATATACAAGAAAATCGATTTTATACCTAAATATAAGTTTGCGGAATTCTTCCAGGTGCACTGCCGTTATGCCGTTATGGCTTTATGTTAACTTCAGTGCGTTAAAGAAGGTTTATTAACTTATATATGCTTAACTAATGATTTGAGGCATTTCGATATCGATTGCTTAATGTGTATATGCAAGAAAATCGACTTTATACTTAAATATAAGTTAACGGAATTCTTCCAATTGCACTGCCGTTATGTCGTTATGCCGTTATGGCTTTATGTTAACTTCAGTGCGTTAAATAATGTCTATTAACTTACATATGTTATAACTGATGATTTCTGCCATCTCGACATCGATTGCTAAATGTGTATATACAAGAAAATCGACTTTATACCTAAAAATAAGATTACGGAATTCTTCTAAATGCACTGCCGTTATACCGTTAAGGCTTTATGTAGACTTCAGTAAGATAAAGAAGGTTAATTAACTCAAATATGTTAAACTTATGATTTGAAGCATTCCTATATCGATTGCTAAATGCGAATATTCGTATACAAGAAAATCGGCTTCATACCTAAAAATATGATTACGGAATTCTTCCAAATGCACTGCCATTATACCGTTAAGGCTTTATGTAGACTTCAGTAAGTTAAAGAAGATTAATTAACTTATATATGTTTAACTAATGATTTGAGGCATTTCGATACCCATTGCTAAATGGGTATATACAAGGAAATCGACTTTATACCTAAATATAAGATTACGGAATTCTTCCAAATGCACTGCCGTTATGACGTTAAGGCTTTATGCAGACTTCAGCAAGATAAAGAAGGTTTATTAACTTAAATATGTTAAACCAGTTATTTGAAGCATTTCGATATCGATTGCTTAATGTGTATATACAAAAAAATCGACTTTATTCCTAAATATATGATTTTGGAGTTCTTCTAAATGAACTGCCGTTATACCGTTAAGGCTTTATGTAAACTTCAAAAACATAAAGAAGGTTAATTAACTTAAATATGTTAAACTAATAATTTGAGGAATTTCGATATCGGTTGCTAAATGTGTATATACCTGAAAATCGACCATATACCAAATTATAAGATTACGGAATTCTTCCAAATGCACTGCCGTTATGACGTTATGCCGCCATGGCTTTATGTAGACTTCAGTAAGATAAAAAAGGTTAATTATCTTAAATATGTCAAACAAGTTATTTGAGGCATTTCGATATCGATTGCTAAATGTGTATATACCAGAAAATCGACTTTATACCTAAATATAAGATTACGGAATTCTTCTAAATGCACTGCCGTTATACCGTTAAGGCTTTAGGTAGACTTCAGTAAGATAAAGAACGTTAATTAACTTAAATATGTTAAACTAATGATTTGAGGCATTTCGATATCGATTGCTTAATGTGTTTATACCTGAAATCGACTTTATACCTAAATAGAAGATTACGAAATTCTTCTAAATGCACTGCCGTTATACCGCTAAGGCCTTATGTAGACTTCAGTAAAAAGGTTAATTAACTTAAATATGTTAAACTAATGACTTGAAGCATTCCGGTATCGATTGCTAAATGTGAATATACAAGAAAATCGACTTTATACCTAAATATAAGGTTGCGGTATTCTTCCAGGTGCACTGCCGTTATGCCTTTATGGCTTTATGTTAACTTCAGTGCGCTAAATAATGTTTATTAACTTATATATGTTTAACTGATGATTTGAGTCATTTCGACATCGATTGCTAAATGTGTATATACAAGAAAATCGACTTTACACCTAAAAATAAGATTACGGAATTCTTCTAAATGCACTGCCGTTATACCGTTAAGGCTTTATTTAAACTTCAGTGATATAAAGAAAGTTAATTAACTTAAATATGTTAAACTAATGATTTGAGGAATTTCGATATCGATTGCTAAACGTGTATATACCTGCAAATCGACCTTATACCTAAATATAAGATTACGGAATTCTTCCAAATGCACTGCCGTTATGCCGCCATGGCTTTAAGTAAACTTCAATTCAATAAAGAAGGTTTTTCAACTTAAGTATGTTAAACTAATGATTTGAGGCATTTCTATATCGATTGCTAAACGTGTATATACCTGCAAATCGACCTTATGCCTAAATATAAGATTACGGAATTCTTCCAAATGTACTGCCGTTATGACGTTATGCCGCCATGGCTTTATGTTAACTTCAGTGCGTTAAAGAAGGTTGATTAACTTATATATGTTTAACTTATGATTTGAGGCATCTCGATATCGATTGCTAAATGGGTATATACAAGAAAATCGACTTTATACCTAAATATAAGATTACGGAATTCTTCTAAATGCACTGCCGTTATACCGATAAGGCTTTATGTAGACTTCAGTAAGATAAAGAAGGTTAGTTAACATAAATATGTTAAACTATTGAATTCGAGGCATTTCGATATCGATTGTTAAATGTGTATATACAACAAAATCGACTTTATACCTAAATGTTAGGTTACGGAATTCTTCTAAGTGCACAGCCGTTGTACCGTTAAGGCTTTATTTAGACTTCAGCAAGATAAAGAAGGTTAATTAACTTTAATATTTTAAACTAATGATTCGAAGAATTCCGATATCGATTGCTAAATGTAAATATACAAGAAAATCGACTTTATACCTAAACATAAGATTACGGAATCCTTCCAAATGCATTGCCGTTATACCGTTAAGGCTTTATGTAGACTTCAGCAAGATAACGAAGGTTAATTAACTTAAATATGTTAAACCAGTTATTTGAAGCATTTCGATAACGATTGCTTAATGTGTATATACAAGAAGATCGACTTTATTCCTAAATATATGATTACGGAACTCTTCTAAATGAACTGCCGTTATACCGTTAAGGCTTTATGTAAACTTCAAAAAGATAAAGAAGGTTAATTAACTTAAATATGTTAAACTAATAATTTGAGGAATTTCGATATCGGTTGCTAAATGTGTATATACCTGAAAATCGACCATATACCAAATTATAAGATTACGGAATTCTTCCAAATGCACTGCCGTTATGACGTTATGCCGCCATGGCTTTATGTAGATTTCAGTAAGATAAAAAAGGTTAATTATCTTAAATATGTCAAACCAGTTATTTGAGGCATTTCGATATCGATTGCTAAATGTGTATATACAAGAAAATCGACTTTATACCTAAATATAAGATTACGGAATTCTTCTAAATGCACTGCCGTTATACCGTTAAGGCTTTATGTAGACTTCAGTAAGATAAAGAAGGTTAATTAACTTAAATATGTTAAACTAATGATTTGAAGCATTTCGATATCGATTGCTTAATGTGTATATACAAGAAATTCGACTTTATACCTAAATATAAGATTACGGAATTCTTCTAAATGCACTGCCGTTATACCGTTAAGGCTTTATGTAAACTTAAGTAAGATAAAGGAGGTTAATTAACTTAAATATGTTAAACTAATGATTTGAAGCATTTCGATATCGATTGCTAAATGTGTATATACAAGAAAATCGACTTTATACCTAAATATAAGATTACGGAATTCTTCTAAATGCACTGCCGTTATACCGTTAAGGCTTTATGTAGACTTCAGTAAGATAAAGAAGGTTAATTAACTTAAATATGTTAAACTAGTGATTTGAAGCATTTCGATATCGATTGCTAAATGTGTATATACAAGAAAATCGACTTTATACCTAAATATAAGATTACGGAATTCTTCCAAATGCACTGCCGTTATGCCGCCAAGGCTTAATGAAACTTCAGTAAGATAAAGAAGGTTAATTAACTTAAATATGTTAAACTAATGATTTGAAGCAATCCGATATCGATTGCTAAATGTGTATATACAAGAAAACCGACTTTATACCTAAATATAAGATTACGGAATTCTTCTAAATGCACTGCCGTTATGCCGTTAAGGCTTTATGTAGACTTCAGTAAGATAAAGAAGTTTATTTAACTTAAATATGTTAAACTAGTGATTTGAAGCATTCCGATATCGATTTCTAATTGCGTATATTCGTATACAAAAAAATCGACTTTATACCTAAATATAAGATTACGGAATTCTTCCAAATGCACTGCTGTTATACCGTTAAGGCTTTATGTAAACTTCAGTAAGATAAAGAAAGTTTATTAACTAAAATATGTTAAACTAATGATTTGAGGAATTTCGATATCGATTGCTAAATGTGTATGTACCTGCAAATCGACCTTATACCTAAATATAAGATAACGGAATTCTTCCAAATGCACTGCCTTTATGACGTTATGCTGCCACGAGTTTATGTTAATTTCAGTGCGTTAAAGAAGGTTAATTAACTTTTATATGTTTAACCAATGATTTGAGGCATTTCGATATCGATTGCTAAATGTTTATATACAAGAAAATCGACTTTATACCTAAATATCAGATTACGGAATTCTTCTAAATGCACTGCCGTTATACCGTTAAGGCTTTATGTAGACTTCAGTAAGATAAAGAAGGTTTGTTAACTTATATATGTTAAACTAATGATTTGAGGCATTTCGATATCGACTGTTAAATGTGTATATACAAGAAACTCGACTTTATACCTAAATATAATATTACGGAATACTTCCAAGTGCACTGCCGTTATGCCGTTATGGCTTTATGTTAACTTCAGTTCGTTAAAGAAGGTTTATTAACTTATATATGTTAAGCTTATGATTTGAGGCATTTCGATATCGATTGCTAAATGTGTATATACAAGAAAATCGACTTTATACCTAATTATAAGATTACGGAATTCACGAAATGCACTGCCGTTATACCGCTAAGGCTTTACGTAGACTTCAGTAAGATAAAGGAGGTTAATTAACTTAAATATGTTAAACTAATGATTTGAAGCATTCCTTTATCGATTGCTAAATGTGTTTTATACACAAGAAAGTCGAATTTATACCTAAATATAAGATTACGAAATTTGTCCAAATGCACTGACGTTATTCCGTCAAGGCTTTATGTCAACCACAATTTGGTAAAGAAGGTTTATTAACTTAAATATGATAAACTAATGGTCAGAAGCATTTCGATATTGATTGCTAAATGTGTATATAAGAAAATTGACTTTATACCTAAATATAAGATTATGGAATTATTCCAAATGCACTGCCATTATGCCGTTATGGCTTTATGGCAACTTCAGTAAGATAAAGAAGGTTTAATAACATAATTATGATAAACTAATGATTTGAGGCATTTCGGTAACGATTGCTAAATGTGTATATACGAGAAAATCGACTTTATACCTTAATGTAAGATTACGGAATCCTTCTAAATGCACTGCCGTTATGCCGCCAAGGCTTTATGTCAACTTCAGTTTGTTAAAGAAGGTTCCAAATGCACTGCCGTTATACGGTTAAAGCCTTATGTAGACTTCAGTAAGATAAAGGAGGTTAATTAACTTAAATATGTTAAACTAATGATTTGAAGCATTTCGATATCGATTGCTAAATGTGTATATACAAGAAAATCGACTTTATACCTAAATATAAGATTACGGAATTCTTCCAAATGCACTGCCGTTATACCGTTAAGGCTTTATGTAAACTTCAGTAAGATAAAGAAGGTTAATTAACTTAAATATGTTAAACTAATGATTTGAAGCATTTCGATATCGATTGCTAAATGTGTATATACAAGAAAATCGACTTTATACCTAAATATAGGATTACGGAATTCTTCCAAATGCACTGCCGTTATACCGTTAAGGCTTTATGTAAACTTCAGTAAGATAAAGAAGGTTAATTAACTTAAATATGTTAAACTAATGATTTGAAGCATTTTCGATATCGATTGCTAAATGTGTATATACAAGAAAATCGACTTTATACCTAAATATAAGTTTACGGAATTCTTCCAAATGCACTGCCGTTATGCCGCCATGGCTTTATGTAAACTTCAGTTTGTTAAAGAAGGTTTATTAACTTAAATATGTTAAACTAATGATTTGAAGCATTTCGATATCGATTGCTAAATGTGTATATACAAGAAAATCGACTTTATACCTAAATATAAGATTACGGAATTCTTCCAAATGCACTGCCGTTAAACCGTTAAGGCTTTATGTAAACTTCAGCAAGATTAAAGAAGGTTAATTAACTTAAATATGATTTGAGACTTCGATATCGATTGCTAAATGTGTATATACAAGAAAATCGACTTTATACCTAAATATAAGATTACGGAATTTTTCCAAATCTACTGCCGTTATGCCGTTATGCCGCCATAGTTTTATGTAAACTTCAGTTCGCTAAAGAAGGTTTGTTAACTTAAATATGACAAACTAATGATTTGAAGCATTTCGATATCGATTGCTAAATGCGTATATACAAGAAAATCGACTTTATACCTAAATATAAGATTACGGAATTCTTCCAAATGCACTGCCGTTATACCGTTAAGGCTTTATGTAGACTTCAGTAAGATAAAGGAGGTTAATTAACTTAAATATGTTAAACTAATGATTTGAAGCATTCCGATATCGATTGCTAAATTTGTATATACAAGAAAATCGAGTTTATACTTAAATATAAGACTTATGCGGAATTCATTCTTAAAATGACAATTTGAAGCATTTCGATATCGATTGCTAAATGTGTATATACAAGAAAATCGACTTTATACCTAAATATAAGATTACGGAATACTTCTAAATGCACTGCCGTTATACCGTTAAGGCTTTATGTAGACTTCAGTAAGATAAAGGAGGTTAATTAACTTAAATATGTTAAACTAATGATTTGAAGCATTCCGATATCGATTGCTAAATGTGTATATACAAGAAAATCGACTTTATACCTAAATATAAGATTACGGAATTCTTCCAAATGCAACTGCCGTTATGCCGCCATGGCTTTATGTAAACTTCAGTTCGCTAAAGAAGGTTTGTTAACTTAAATATGTTAAACCAATGATTTGAAGCATTTCGATATCGATTGCTAAATGTGTATATACAAGAAAATCGACTTTATACCTAAATATAAGATTACGGAATTCTTCCAAATGCACTGCCGTTATACCGTTAAGGCTTTATGTAGACTTCAGTAAGATAAAGAAGGTTAATTAACTTAAATATGTTAAACTAATGATTTGAGGCATTTCGATATCGATTGCTTAATGTGTATATACAAGAAAATCGACTTTATACCTAAATATAAGATTACGGAATTCTTCCAAATGCACTGCCGTTATGCCGCCATGGCTTTATGTAAACTTCAGTTTGTTAAAGAGGGTTTTCTAACTTAAATGTGTTATACTAATGATTTGAAGCATTTCGATATCGATTGCTAAATGTGTATATACAAGAAAATCGACTTCATACCTAATAATAAGATTACGGAATTTTTTCAAATGCACTGCCGTTATGCCGCCAAGGCTTTATGTCAACTTCAGTTTGTTAAAGAAGGTTTATTAACTTAAAAATATTAAACTAATGATTTGAGGCATTTCTATATCGATTGCTAAATATGTATATACAAGAACATCGAGTTTATACTTAAATATAAGATTATGGAATTCTTCTTAATGCCCTGCCGTTATAACGTTTAGGCTTAATGTAGACTTCAGTAAGATAAGGAAGTTTAATCAACTTAAATATGTTATACTAATTATTTGAAGCTTTTCGATATCGATTGCTAAATGTGTATATACAAGAAAATCGACTTTATACCTAAATATAAGATTACGGAATACTTCTAAATGCACTGCCGTTATACCGTTAAGCTTTATGTAGATTTCAGTAAGATAAAGAAGGTTAATTAACTTAAATATGTTAAACTAATGATTTGAGGCATTTCTATATCAATTGCTAAATGTGTATATAGAAGAAAATCGACTTTATGCTTAAATATAAGATATCGGATTTCTTCTAAATGCCCTGCCGTTATAACCTTAAGGCCTTATGTTGACTTCAGTAAGATAAAGAAGGTTAATTAACTTAAATATGTTAAACTCATGATTTGAAGCATTCCGATATCGATTGCTAAATTTGTATATACAAGAAAATCTGCTTTATACCTAAATATAAGATTACGAAGTTCTTTCAAATGCACTGCCGTTATGCCGCCATGGCTTTTTGTAAACTTCAGTTCGCTAAAGAAGGTTAATCAACTTAAATATGTTATACTATTGATTTCAAGCATTTCGATATGGATTGCTAAATGTGTATATACAAAAAAATCGGCTGTGTACTTGAATATAAGATAACGGAATTCTTTCAAATGCACTGCCGTTATGCCGCCAAGGCCTTATGTCAACTTCAGTTTGTTAAAGAAGGTTTATTAACTTAAATATGTTAATTTAATGATTTGAGGCATTTCTATATCGATTGCTAAATGTATATATACAAGAAAATCGACTTTATACTTAAATATAAGATTACGGAATTCTTCTAAATGCCCTGCCGTTATAACGTTAAGGCTTTATGTAGACTTCAGTAAAATAAGGAAGTTTGATCAACTTAAATATGTTATACTAATGATTTGAAGCATTTCGATATCGATTGCAAAATGTGTATATACAAGAAAATTGACTTTATACCTAAATATAAGATTACGGAATTCTTTCAAATGCACTGCCGTTATGCCGCCAAGGCTTTATGCCAACTTCAGTTTGTTAGAGAAGGTTTATTAACTTAAATATGTTAAACTTATGATTTGAAGCTTTATGCCGCCAAGGCTTTATGTCAACTTCAGTTTGTTAAAGAAGTTTTATTAACTTAAATATGTTCAACTAATGATCAGAAGCATTTCGATATTGATTTCTAAATGAGTATATACACGAAAATCGACTTTATACCTAAATATAAGATTACGGAATACTTCCAAATGCACTGCCATTATGCCGTTATGTCTTTATGGCAACTTCAGTACGTTAAAGAAAGTTTATTAACTTAAATATGTTAAACTTATGATTGGAAGCTTTTCGATATCGATTGCTAAATGAGTATGTACAAGAAATTCGACTTTATACCTAAATATAAGATTACGGAATTCTTCCAAATGCACTGCCGTTATACCGTTAAGGCTTTATGAAAACTTCAGTAAGATAAAGAAGGTTAATTAACTAAAATATGTTAAACTTATGATTTGAAGCATCCCGATATCGATTGCTAAATGTGTATATACAAGAAAATCTGCTTTATACCTAAATATAAGATTACGGAATTCTTCCAAATGCACTGCCGTTATACCGTTAAGGCTTTATGTAGACTTCAGTAAGATAAAGGAGGTTAATTAACTTAAATATTTTAAACTAATGCTTTGAGGCATTCCTATATCGATTGCTAAATGTGTATATACAAGAAAATCGACTTTATACTTAAATATAAGATTACGGAATTCTTCTAAATGCCCTGCCGTTATGCCGCCATGGCTTTATGTAAACTTCAGTAAGATAAGGAAGTTTAATCAACTTAAATATGTTATACTAATAATTTGAAGCATTTCGATATCGATTGCTAAATGTGTATATACAAGAAAATCGACTTTGTACTTAAATATAAGATAACGGAATTCTTTCAAATGCACTGCCGTTATGCCGCCAAGGCCTTATGTCAACTTCAGTTTGTTAAAGAAGGTTTATTAACTTAAATATGTTAATTTAATGATTTGAGGCATTTCTATATCGATTGCTAAATGTGTATATACAAGAAAATCGACTTTATACTTAAATATAAGATTACGGAATTCTTCTTAATTCCCTGCCGTTATAACGGTAAGGCTCTATATAGACTTCAGTAAGATAAGGAAGTTTAATCAGCTTAAATATGTTAAACTAATGATTTGAAGCATTTCGATATCGATTGCTAAATGTGTATATAGAAGAAAATTTACTTTATACCTAAATATAAGATTACGGAATTCTTCCAAATGCACTGCCGTTATAATGTTAAGGCTTTATGTAAACTTCAGTAAGATAAAGAAAGTTAATTAACTTAAATATGTTAAACTAATGATTTGAAGCATTCCGATATCGATTGCTTAATGTGTATATACAATAAAATCGACTTTATACTTTAATATAAGTTTACGGAATTCTTCCAAATGCACTGCCGTTATGCCGCCATGGCTTTATGTAAACTTCAGTTTGTTAAAGACGGTTTACTAACTTAAATATGATAAACAAATGATTAGAAGCATTTCGATATTGATTGCTAAATGTGTATATACAAGAAAATCGACTTTGTACCTAAATATAAGATTACGGGATTCTTCCAAATGCACTGCCGTTAAACCGTTAAGGCTTTTTGTAAACTTCAGCAAGATTAAGAAGATTAATTAACTTAAATATGTTAGACCAGTTAAATGTGTATATACAAGAAAATCGACTTTATACCTAAATACAAGATTACGGAATTTTTCCAAATCAACTGCCGTTATGCCGCCATGGTATTATGTAAACTTCAGTTCGCTAAAGAAGGTTTGTTAACTTAAATATGACACGTTAATGATTTGAAGCATTTCGATATCGACCGCTAAATGAGTATGTACAAGAAAATCGACTTAATACCTAAATATAAGATTATGGAATTCTTCCAAATGCACTGCCGTTATACCGTTAAAGCTTTATGTAGACTTCAGTAAGATAAAGGAGGTTAATTAACTTAAATATTTTAAACTAATGATTTGAGGAATTTCGATATCGATTGCTTAATGTGTATATACAAGAAAATCGACTTTATACCTTAATATAAGTTTACGGAATTCTTCCAAATGCACTGCCGTTATGCCGCCATGGCTTTGTCTAAACTTCAGTTTGTTAAAGAGGGTTTACTTACTTAAATATGATAAACTAATGATTTGAAGCATTTCGATATCGATTGCTAAATGTGTATATACAAGAAAATCGACTTTATACCTAAATATAAGATTACGGAATTCTTCCAAATGCACTGCCGTTATACCGTTAAGGCTTTATGTAAACTTCAGAAAGATTAAGAAGGTTAATTAGCTTAAATATAATGATTTAAGATTCCGATATCGATTGCTAAATGTGTATATACAAGAAAATCGACTTTATACCTAAATATAAGATTACGGAAATTCTTCCAAATCCAATGCCGTTATGCCGCCATGGTTTTATGTAAACTTCAGTTCGCTAAAGAAGGTTTGTTAACTTAAATATGACAAACTGATGATTTGAAGCATTTCGATCTCGACCGCTAAATGAGTATGTACAAGAAAATCGACTTTATACCTAAATATAAGATTACGAAATTTTTCCAAATGCACTGCCGTTATACCGTTAAGGCTTTATGTAAACTTCAGTAAGATAAAGAAGGTTAATTAACTTAAATATGTTAAACTAATGATTTGAAGCATTCCGATATCGATTGCTAAATGTGTATATTCGTATACAAGAAAATCGACTTTATACCTAAATATAAGATTACGGAATTCCTCCAAATGTACTGCCGTTATACCGTTAAGGCCTTATGTAGACTTCAGTAAGATAAAGGAGGTTAATTAACTTAAATATGTTAAACTCATGATTTGAAGCATTCCGATATCGATTGCTAAATGTGTATATACAAGAAAATCGACTTTATACCTAAATATAAGATTACGGAATTCTTCTAAATGCACTGCCGTTATACCGTTAAGGCTTTATGAAAACTTCAGTAAGATAAAGAAGGTTAATCAACTTATATATGTTTATCCAATGATTTGAGGCATTTCGATATCGATTGCTAAATGTGTATATACAAGAAAATCGACTTTATACCTAAATATAAGATTACGGAATTCTTCCAAATGCACTGCCGTTATACCGATAAGGCTTTATGTAAACTTCAGTAAGATAAAGAAGGTTAATCAACTTAAATATGTTATACTAATGATTTGAAGCATTTCGATATCGATTGCTAAATTTGTATATACAAGAAAATCGACTTTATACCTAAATATAAGATTACGGAATTCTTTCAAATACACTGCCGTTATGCCGCCAAGGCTTTATGTCAACTTCAGTTTGTTAAAGAAGGTTTATTAACTTAAATATGTTAAACTAATGATTTGAGGCATTTCTATATCGATTGCTAAATGTGTATATACAAGAAAATCGACTTTATACCTAAATATAAGATTACGGAATTCTACTAAATGCCCTGCCGTTATAACGTTAAGGCTTTATGTAGACTTCAGTAAGATAAGGAAGTTTATTAACTTAAATATGTTATACTAATGATTTGAAGCATTTCGATATCGATTGCTAAATGTGTATATACAATAAAATCGACTTTATACCTAAATATAAGATTACGGAATACTTCTAAATGCACTGCCGTTTTACCTTTAAGCTTTATGTAGATTTCAGTAAGATAAAGAAGGTTAATTAACTTAAATATGTTAAACTAATGATTTGAGGCATTTCTATATCAATTGCTAAATGTGTATATACAAGAAAATCGACTTTATGCTTAAATATAAGATAACAGAATTCTTCTAAATGCCCTGCCGTTATAACGTTAAGGCTTTATGCAGACTTCAGTAAGATAAAGAAGGTTTATTAACTTAATTATGATAAACTAATGATTTGAAGCATTTCGGTATCGATTGCTAAATGTGTATATACAAAAAAATCGTCTTTATACCTAAATATAAGATTACGAAGTTCTTTCAAATGCACTGCCGTTATGCCGCCATGGCTTTATGTAAACTTCAGTTTGCTAAAGAAGGTTAATTAACATAAATATGTCAAACTAATGATTTGAGGAATTTCGATATCGATTGCTTAATGCGTATATACAAGAAAATCGACTTTATACCTAAATATAAGTTTACGGAATTCTTCCAAATGCACTGCCGTTATGCCGCCAAGGCCTTATGTCAACTTCAGTTTGTTAAAGAAGGTTTATTAACTTAAATATGTTAATTTAATGATTTGAAGCATTTCGATATCGATTGCTAAATGTGTATATACAAGAAAATCGACTTTATACCTAAATATAAGATTACGGAATTCTTCTAAATGCACTGCCGTTATAACGTTAAGGCTTTATGTAGACTTCAGTAAGATAAAGAAGGTTAATTAACTTAAATATGTTAAACTAATGATTTGAAGCATTTCGATATCGATTGCTAAATGTGTATATACAAGAAAATTGACTTTATACCTAAATATAAGATTACGGAATTCTTCCAAATGCACTGCCGTTATGCCGCCAAAGCTTTATGTCAACTTCAATTTGTTAAAGAAGGTTAACTAACTTAAATATGTTCAACTAAGGATCAGATTTCGGTATTGATTTCTAAATGTGTATATAAGAAAATCGACTTTATACCTAAATATAAGATTACGGAATTCTCCCAAATGAACTGCCATTATGCCGTTATGGCTTTATGGCAACTTCAGTAAGTTAAAGAAAATTTATTAACTTAAATATGTTAAACTTATGATTTGAAGCTTTATGCCGCCAAGGCTTTATGTCAACTTCAGTTTGTTAAAGAAGTTTTATTAACTTAAATATGTTCAACTAATGATCAGAAGCATTTCGATATTGATTTCTAAATGAGTATATACAAGAAAATCGAATTTATACCTAAATATAAGATTACGGAATTCTTTCAAATGCACTGCCATTAAGCCGTTATGTCTTTATGGCAACTTCAGTACGTTAAAGAAAGTTTATTAACTTAAATATGTTAAACTTATGATTTGAAGCTTTTCGATATCGATGGCTAAATGAGTATGTACAAGAAAATCGACTTTATAGCTAAATATAAGATTACGGAATTCTTCCAAATGCACTGCCGTTATACCGTTACGGCTTTATGAAAACTTCAGAAAGATAAAGAAGGTTTATTAACTTAGTTATAATAAACTAATGATTTGAAGCATTTCGGTATCGATTGCTTAATGTGTATATACAAGAAAATCGACTTTATACCTAAATATAGGACTACGGAATTCTTCCAAATGCACTGCCGTTATGCCGCCATGGCTTTATGTAAACTTCAGTTCGATAAAGAAGGTTAATTAACTAAAATATGTTAAACTTATGATTTGAAGCATTCCGATATCGATTGCTAAATGTGTATATACAAGAAAATCTGCTTTATACCTAAATATAAGATTACGGAATTCTTCCAAATGCACTGCCGTTATACCGTTAAGGCTTTATGTAGACTTCAGTAAGATAAAGGAGGTTAATTAACTTAAATATTTTAAACTAATGATTTGAAGCATTTCGATATCGATTGCTAAATGTGTATATACAAGAAAATCGACTTTATACCTAAATATAAGATTACGGAATTCTTCTAAATGCACTGCCGTTATACCGTTAAGGCTTTATGTAAACTTCAGTAAGATAAGGAAGTTTAATCAACTTAAATATGTTATACTAATAATTTGAAGCATTTCGATATCGATTGCTAAATGTGTATATACAAGAAAATCGACTTTATACCTGAATATAAGATAACGGAATTCTTTCAAATGCACTGCCGTTATGCCGCCAAGGCCTTATGTCAACTTCAGTTTGTTAAAGAAGGTTTATTAACTTAAATATGTTAATTTAATGATTTGAGGCATTTCTATATCGATTGCTAAATGTGTATATACAAGAAAATCGACTTTATACTTAAATATAAGATTACGGAATTCTTCTAAATGCCCTGCCGTTATAACGTTAAGGCTTTATGCAGACTTCAGTAAGATGAGGAAGTTTAATCAACTTAAATATGTTAAACTAATGATTTGAAGCATTTCGATATCGATTGCTAAATGTGTATATACAAGAAAATTTACTTTATACCTAAATATAAGAGTACGGAATTCTTTCAAATGCACTGCCGTTATGCCGCCAAGGCTTTATGTAGACTTCAGTAAGATAAAGGAGGTTAATTAACTTAAATATGTTAAACTAATGATTAGAGGAATTTCGATATCGATTGCTAAATGTGTATATGCAAGAAAATCGACTTTATACCTAAATATAAGATTACGGAATTCTTCTAAATGCACTGCCGTTATACTGTTAAGGCTTTATGTAAACTTCAGTAAGATAAAGAAGGTTAATTAACTTAAATATGTTAAACTAATGATTTGAAGCATTCCGATATCGATTGCTTAATGTGTATATACAAGAAAATCGACTTTATACCTAAATATAAGATTACGGAATTCTTCCAAATGCACTGCCGTTATGCCGCCATGGCTTTATGTAAACTTCAGTTTGTTAAAGAGGGTTTACTAACTTAAATATGATAAACAAATGATTAGAAGCATTTCGATATTGATTGCTAAATGTGTATATACAAGAAAATCGACTTTGTACCTAAATATAAGATTACGGGATTCTTCCAAATGCACTGCCGTTAAACCGTTAAGGCTTTATGTAAACTTCAGCAAGATTAAGAAGATTAATTAACTTAAATATGTTTAAGACTTCGATATCGATTGCTAAATGTGTATATACAAGAAAATCGACTTTATACCTAAATATAAGATTACGGAATTTTTCCAAATCAACTGCCGTTATGCCGCCATGGTTTTATGTAAACTTCAGTTCGCTAAAGAAGGTTTGTTAACTTAAATATGACACGCTAATGATTTGAAGCATTTCGATATCGACCGCTAAATGAGTATGTACAAGAAAATCGACTTTATACCTAAATATAAGATTACGGAATTCTTCTAAATGCACTGCCGTTATACCGTTAAGGCTTTATGTAGACTTCAGTAAGATAAAGGAGGTTAATTAACTTAAATATTTTAAACTAATGATTTGAGGAATTTCGATATCGATTGCTTAATGTGTATATACAAGAAAATCGACTTTATACCTTAATATAAGTTTACGGAATTCTTCCAAATGCACTGCCGTTATGCCGCCATGGCTTTATGTAAACTTCAGTTTGTTAAAGAGGGTTTACTAACTTAAATATGATAAACTAATGATTAGAAGCATTTCGATATTGATTTCTAAATGTGTATAAACAAGAAAATCGACTTTATACCTAAATATAAGATTGCGGAATTCTTCCAAATGCACTGCCGTTAAACCGTTGAGGCTTTATGTAAACTTCAGAAAGATTAAGAAGGTTAATTAACTTAAATATGTTAGACTAATGATTTGAAGCATTCCGATATCGATTGCTAAATGTGTATATACAAGAAAATCGACTTTATACCTAAATATAAGATTACGGAAATTCTTCCAAATGCACTGCCGTTATGCCGCCATGGTTTTATGTAAACTTCAGTTCGCTAAAGAAGGTTTGTTAACTTAAATATGACAAACTGATGATTTGAAGCATTTCGATATCGATTGCTAAATGTGTATATACAAGAAAATCGACTTTATACCTAAATATAAGATTACGAAATTCTTCCAAATGCACTGCCGTTATACTGTTAAGGCTTTATGTAAACTTCAGTAAGATAAAGAAGGTTAATTAACTTAAATATGTTAAACTAATGATTTGAAGCATTCCGATATCGATTGCTAAATGTGTATATACAAGAAAATCGACTTTATACCTAAATATAAGATTACGGAATTCCTCCAAATATACTGCCATTATACCGTTAAGGCCTTATGTAGACTTCAGTAAGATAAAGGAGGTTAATTAACTTAAATATGTTAAACTCATGATTTGAAGCATTCCGATATCGATTGCTAAATGTGTATATACAAGAAAATCGACTTTATACCTAAATATAAGATTACGGAATTCTTCTAAATGCACTGCCGTTATACCGTTAAGGCTTTATGAAAACTTCAGTAAGATAAAGAAGGTTAATCAATTTATATATGTTTATCTAATGATTTGAGGCATTTCGATATCAATTGCTAAATGTGTATATACAAGAAAATCGACTTTATACCTAAATATAGGACTACGGAATTCTTCCAAATGCACTGCCGTTATGCCGCCATGGCTTTATGTAAACTTCAGTTCGCTAAAGAAGGTTAATTAACTAAAATACGTTAAACTTATGATTTGAAGCATTCCGATATCGATTGCTAAATGTGTATATGCAAGAAAATCTGCTTTATACCTAAATATAAGATTACGGAATTCTTCCAAATGCACTGCCGTTATACCGTTAAGGCTTTATGTAGACTTCAGTAAGATAAAGAAGGTTAATTAACTTAAATATGTTAAACTAATGATTTGAAGCATTTCGATATCGATTGCTTAATGTGTATATACAAGAAAATCGACTTTATACCTAAATATAAGATTACGGAATTCTTCTAAATGCACTGCCGTTATACCGTTAAGGCTTTATGTAGACTTCAGTAAGATAAAGAAGGTTTAATTAACTTAAATATGTTAAACTAATGATTTGAAGCATTTCGATATCGATTGCTAAATGTGTATATACAAGAAAATCGACTTTGTACTTAAATATAAGATAACGGAATTCTTTCAAATGCACTGCCGTTATGCCGCCAAGGCCTTATGTCAACTTCAGTTTGTAAAAGAAGGTTTATTAGCTTAAATATGTTAATTTAATGATTTGAGGCATTTCTATATCGATTGCTAAATGTGTATATACAAGAAAATCGACTTTATACTTAAATATAAGTTTACGGAATTCTTCTTAATTCCCTGCCGTTATAACGGTAAGGCTTTATATAAGGAAGTTTAATCAACTTAAATATGTTAAACTAATGATTTGAAGCATTTCGATATCGATTGCTAAATGTGTATATACAAGAAAATCGACTTTATACCTAAATATAAGATTACGGAATTCTTTCAAATGCACTGCCGTTATGCCGCCAAGGCTTTATGTAGACTTCGGTAAGATAAAGGAGGTTAATTAACTTAAATATGTTAAACTAATGATTAGAGGAATTTCGATATCGATTGCTAAATGTGTACATGCAAGAAAATCGACTTAATACCTAAATATAAGATTACGGAATTCTTCCAAATGCACTGCCGTTATACCGTCAAGGCTTTATGTAGACTTCAGTAAGATAAAGGAGGTTAATTAACTTAAATATTTTAAACTAATGATTTGAGGAATTTCGATATCGATTGCTTAATGTGTATATACAAGAAAATCGACTTTATACCTTAATATAAGTTTACGGAATTCTTCCAAATGCACTGCCGTTATGCCGCCATGGCTTTATGTAAACTTCAGTTTGTTAAAGAGGGTTTACTAACTTAAATATGATAAACTAATGATTAGAAGCATTTCGATATTGATTTCTAAATGTGTATAAACAAGAAAATCGACTTTATACCTAGATATAAGATTGCACTGCCGTTAAACCGTTGAGGCTTTACGTAAACTTCAGAAAGATTAAGAAGGTTAATTAACTTAAATATGTTAGACCAGTTAAATGTGTATATACAAGAAAATCGACTTTATACCTAAATATAAGATTACGGAAATTTTCCAAATCCAATGCCGTTATGCCGCCATGGTTTTATGTAAACTTCAGTTCGCTAAAGAAGGTTTGTTAACTTAAATATGTTAAACTAATGATTTGAAGCATTCCGATATCGATTGCTAAATGTGTATATTCGTATACAAGAAAATCGACTTTATACCTAAATATAAGATTACGAAATTTTTCCAAATGCACTGCCGTTATAATGTTAAGGCTTTATGTAAACTTCAGTAAGATAAAGAAGGTTAATTAACTTAAATATGTTAAACTAATGATTTGAAGCATTCCGATATCGATTGCTAAATATGTATATTCGTATACAAGAAAATCGACTTTATACCTAAATATAAGATAACGGAATTCCTCCAAATGTACTGCCATTATACCGTTAAGGCCTTATGTAGACTTCAGTAAGATAAAGGAGGTTAATTAACTTAAATATGTTAAACTCATGATTTGAAGCATTCCGATATCGATTGCTAAATGTGTATATACAAGAAAATCGACTTTATACCTAAATATAAGATTACGGAATTCTTCTAAATGCACTGCCGTTATACCGTTAAGGCTTTATGAAAACTTCAGTAAGATAAAGAAGGTTAATCAATTTATATATGTTTATCTAATGATTTGAGGCATTTCGATATCAATTGCTAAATGTGTATATACAAGAAAATCGACTTTATACCTAAATATAAGATTACGGAATTCTTCTAAATGCACTGCCGTTATAACGTTAAGGCTTTATGTAGACTTCAGTAAGATAAGGAAGTTTAATCAACTTAAATATGTTATACTAATGATTTGAAGCATTTCGATATCGATTGCTAAATGTGTATATACAAGAAAATCGACTTTGTACTTAAATATAAGATAACGGAATTCTTTCAAATGCACTGCCGTTATGCCGCCAAGGCCTTATGTCAACTTCAGTTTGTAAAAGAAGGTTTATTAGCTTAAATATGTTAATTTAATGATTTGAGGCATTCCTATATCGATTGCTAAATGTGTATAGACAAGAAAATCGACTTTATACTTAAATATAAGTTTACGGAATTCTTCTTAATTCCCTGCCGTTATAACGGTAAGGCTTTATATAAGGAAGTTTAATCAACTTAAATATGTTAAACTAATGATTTGAAGCATTTCGATATCGATTGCTAAATATGTATATACAAGAAAATTTACTTTATACCTAAATATAGGATTACGGAATTCTTTCAAATGCACTGCCGTTATGCCGCCAAGGCTTTATGTAGACTTCGGTAAGATAAAGGAGGTTAATTAACTTAAATATGTTAAACTAATGATTTGAAGCATTCCGATATCGATTGCTTAATGTGTATATACAATAAAATCGACTTTATACCTTAATATAAGTCCACGGAATTCTTCCAAATGCACTGCCGTTATGCCGCCATGGCTTTATGTAAACTTCAGTTTGTTAAAGAGGGTTTACTAACTTAAATATGATAAACAAATGATAAGAAGCATTTCGATATTGATTGCTAAATGTTTATATACAAGAAAATCGACTTTGTACCTAAATATAATATTACGGGATTCTTCCAAATGCACTGCCGTTAAACCGTTAAGGCTTTTTGTAAACTTCTGCAAGATTAAGAAGTTATTAACTTAACATGTAAACTATGATTTGAAGCATTCCGATATCGTTAAATGTGTATATACAAGAAAATCGACTTTATACCTAAATATAAGATTACGGAATTTTTCCAAATCTACTCTCGTTATGCCGTTATGCCGCTATGGCTTTGTGTAAACTTCAGTTCGCCTAAGAAGGTTTGTTAACTTAAATATGACAAATTAATGATTTGAAGCATTTCGATATCGACCGCTAAATGTGTATATACAAGAAAATCGACTTTATACCTAAATATAAGATTACGTAATTCTTCCAAATGCACTGCCGTTATACCGTTAAGGCTTTATGTAAACTTCAGTAAGATAAAGAAGGTTAATTAACTTAAATATGTTAAACTAATGATTTGAGGCATTTCGATATCGATTGCTTAATGTGTATATACAAGAAAATCGACTTTATACCTAAATATAAGTTTACGGAATTCTTCCAAATGCACTGCCGTTATGCCGCCATGGCTTTATGTAAACTTCAGTTTGTTAAAGAAGGTTTATTAACTTAAATATGATAAACTAATGATTTGAAGCATTTCGATATCGATTGCTAAATGTGTATATACAAGAAAATCGACTTTATACCTAAATATAAGATTACGGAATTCTTCCAAATGCACTGCCGTTATGCCGCCAAGGCCTTATGTCAACTTCAGTTTGTAAAAGAAGGTTTATTAGCTTAAATATGTTAATTTAATGATTTGAGGCATTCCGATATCGATTGCTAAATGTGTATATACAAGAAAATCGACTTTATACCTAAATATAAGTTTACGGAATTCTTCTAAATGCACTGCCGTTATACCGGTAAGGCTTTATGTAACTTCAGTAAGTAAAGAAGGTTTAATTAACTTAAATATGTTAAACTAATGATTTGAGGCATTTCGATATCGATTGCTAAATGTGTATATACAAGAAAATCGACTTTATACCTAAATATAAGATTACGGAATTTTTCCAAATCCACTGCCGTTATGCCGCCATGGCTTTATGTAAACTTCAGTAAGATAAAGAAGGTTAATTAACTTAAATATGTTAAACTAATGATTTGAAGCATTCCGATATCGATTGCTAAATGTGTATATACAAGAAAATCGACTTTATACCTTAATATAAGATTACGGAATTCTTCCAAATGCACTGCCGTTATGCCGCCATGGCTTTATGTAAACTTCAGTTCGCTAAAGAAGGTTTACTAACTTAAATATGATAAACTAATGATTTGAAGCATTTCGATATCGATTGCTAAATGTGTATATACAAGAAAATCGACTTTATACCTAAATATAAGATTACGGAATTCTTCCAAATGCACTGCCGTTATACCGTTAAGGCTTTATGTAAACTTCAGTAAGATTAAAGAAGGTTAATTAACTTAAATATGTTAAACTAATGATTGAAGCATTTCGATATCGATTGCTAAATGTGTATATACAAGAAAATCGACTTTATACCTAAATATAAGATTACGGAATTCTTCCAAATGCAACTGCCGTTATGCCGCCATGGCTTTATGTAAACTACAGTTCGCTAAAGAAGGTTTATTAACTTAAATATGATACACTAATGATTTGAAGCATTTCGATATCGACTGCTAAATGTGTATGTACAAGAAAATCGACTTTATACCTAAATATAAGATTACGGAATTCTTCCAAATGCACTGCCGTTATACCGTTAAGGCTTTATGTAAACTTCAGTAAGATAAAGAAGGTTAATTAACTTAAATATGTTAAACTAATGATTTGAAGCATTCCGATATCGATTGCTAAATGTGTATATATACAAGAAAATCGACTTTATACCTAAATATAAGATTACGGAATTCTTCCAAATGTACTGCTATTATACCGATAAGGCTTTATGTAGACTTCAGTAAGATAAAGAAGGTTAATTAACTTAAATATGTTAAACTAATGATTTGAAGCATTCCGATATCGATTGCTAAATGTGTATATACAAGAAAATCGACTTTATACCTAAATATAAGATTACGGAATTCTTCTAAATGCACTGCCGTTATACCGTTAAGGCTTTATGTAAACTTCAGTAAGATAAAGAAGGTTAATTAACTTATATATGTTTATCTAATGATTTGAAGCATTTCGATATCAATTGCTAAATGTGTATATACAAGAAAATCGACTTTATACCTAAATATAAGATTACGGAATTCTTCTAAATGCACTGCCGTTATACCGTTAAGGCTTTATGTAGACTTCAGTAAGATAAAGAAGGTTAATTAACTTAAATATGTTATACTAATGATTTGAAGCATTTCGATATCGATTGCTAAATGTGTATATACAAGAAAATCGACTTTATACCTAAATATAAGATTACGGAATTCTTCCAAATGCACTGCCGTTATGCCGCCAAGGCTTTATGTCAACTTCAGTTTGTTAAAGAAGGTTTATTAACTTAAATATGTTAATCTAATGATTTGAAGCATTTCGATATCGATTGCTAAATGTGTATATACAAGAAAATCGACTTTATACCTAAATATAAGTTTACGGAATTCTTCTAAATGCACTGCCGTTATACCGGTAAGGCTTTATGTAGACTTCAGTAAGATAAAGAAGTTTAATTAACTTAAATATGTTAAACTAATGATTTGAAGCATTTCGATATCGATTGCTAAATGTGTATATACAAGAAAATCGACTTTATACCTAAATATAAGATTACGGAATTCTTCCAAATGCACTGCCGTTATACCGTTAAGGCTTTATGTAGACTTCAGTAAGATAAAGGAGGTTAATAAACTTAAATATGTTAAACTAATGATTTGAGGCATTTCGATATCGATTGCTAAATGTGTATATACAAGAAAATCGACTTTATACCTAAATATAAGATTACGGAATTCTTCCAAATGCACTGCCGTTATACCGTTAAGGCTTTATGTAGACTTCAGTAAGATAAAGGAGGTTAATTAACTTAAATATGTTAAACTAATGATTTGAAGCATTTCGATATCGATTGCTTAATGTGTATATACAAGAAAATCGACTTTATACCTTAATATAAGATTACGGAATTCTTCCAAATGCACTGCCGTTATGCCGCCATTGCTTTATGTAAACTTCTGTTTGCTAAAGAAGGTTTACTAACTTAAATATGATAAACTAATGATTTGAAGCATTTCGGTATCGATTGCTAAATGTGTATATACAAGAAAATCGACTTTATACCTAAATATAAGATTACGGAATTCTTCCAAATGCACTGCCGTTATACCGTTAAGGCTTTATGTAAACTTCAGAAAGATTAAGAAGGTTAATTAACTTAATATGTTAAACTATGATTTGAAGCATTCCGATATCGATTGCTAAATGTGTATATACAAGAAAATCGACTTTATACCTAAATATAAGATTACGGAAATTTTCCAAATCCAATGCTGTTATGCCGCCATGGTTTTATGTAAACTTCAGTTCGCTAAAGAAGGTTTGTTAACTTAAATATGACAAACTGATGATTTGAAGCATTTCGATCTCGACCGCTAAATGAGTATGTACAAGAAAATCGACTTTATACCTAAATATAAGATTACGAAATTTTTCCAAATGCACTGCCGTTATAATGTTAAGGCTTTATGTAAACTTCAGTAAGATAAAGAAGGTTAATTAACTTAAATATGTTAAACTAATGATTTGAAGCATTCCGATATCGATTGCTAAATGTGTATATTCGTATACAAGAAAATCGACTTTATACCTAAATATAAGATTACGGAATTCCTCCAAATGTACTGCCATTATACCGTTAAGGCCTTATGTAGACTTCAGTAAGATAAAGGAGGTTAATTAACTTAAATATGTTAAACTCATGATTTGAAGCATTCCGATATCGATTGCTAAATGTGTATATGCAAGAAAATCTGCTTTATACCTAAATATAAGATTACGGAATTCTTCCAAATGCACTGCCGTTATACCGTTAAGGCTTTATGTAGACTTCAGTAAGATAAGGAAGTTTAATCAACTTAAATATGTTATACTAATGATTTGAAGCATTTCGATATCGATTGCTAAATGTGTATATACAAGAAAATCGACTTTATACCTAAATATAGGACTACGGAATTCTTCCAAATGCACTGCCGTTATGCCGCCATGGCTTTATGTAAACTTCAGTTCGCTAAAGAAGGTTAATTAACTCAAATATGTTAAACTTATGATTTGAAGCATTCCGATATCGATTGCTAAATGTGTATATGCAAGAAAATCTGCTTTATACCTAAATATAAGATTACGGAATTCTTCTAAATGCACTGCCGTTATACCGTTAAGGCTTTATGAAAACTTCAGTAAGATAAAGAAGGTTAATCAACTTAATATATGTTTATCTAATGATTTGAGGCATTTCGATATCAATTGCTAAATGTGTATATACAAGAAAATCGACTTTATACCTAAATATAGGACTACGGAATTCTTCCAAATGCACTGCCGTTATGCCGCCATGGCTTTATGTAAACTTCAGTTCGCTAAAGAAGGTTAATTAACTCAAATATGTTAAACTTATGATTTGAAGCATTCCGATATCGATTGCTAAATGTGTATATACAAGAAAATCGACTTTATACCTAAACATAAGATTACAGAATTCTTTTAAATGCACTGCCGTTATGCCGCCATGGCTTTATGTATACTTCAGTTCGTTAAAGAAGGTTTATTAACTTAAATATGTTAAACTAATGATTTGAAGCATTCCGATATCGATTGCTAAATGTGTATATACAAGAAAATCGACTTTATACCTAAATATAAGATTACGGAATTCTTCTAAATGCACTGCCGTTATACCGTTAAGCTTTATGTAGACTTCAGTAAGATAAAGGAGGTTAATTAACTTATATATGTTTAACTAATGATTTGAGGCATTTCGATATCGATTGCTAAATGTGTATATACAAGAAAATCGACTTTATACCTAAATATAAGATTACGGAATTCTTCCAAATGCACTGCCGTTATACCGTTAAGGCTTTATGTAAACTTCAGTAAGATAAAGAAGGTTTATTAACTTAATTATGATAAACTAATGATTTGAAGCATTTCGATATCGATTGCTAAATGTGTATATACAAGAAAATCGACTTTATACCTAAATATAAGACTACGGAATTCTTCCAAATGCACTGCCGTTATGCCGCCATGGCTTTATGTAAACTTCAGTTCGCTAAAGAAGGTTAATTAACTCAAATATGTTAAACTTATGATTTGAAGCATTCCGATATCGATTGCTAAATGTCTATATACAAGAAAATCTACTTTATACCTAAATATAAGATTACGAAGTTCTTTCAAATGCACTGCTGTTATGCCGCCAAGGCCTTATGTCAACTTCAGTAAGATAAAGAAGATTAATCAACTTAAATATGTTATACTAATGATATGAAGCATTTCGATATCGATTGCTAAATGTGTATATACAAGAAAATCGACTTTATACCTAAATATAGGACTACGGAATTCTTCCAAATGCACTGCCGTTATGCCGCCATGGCTTTATGTAAACTTCAGTTCGCTAAAGAAGGTTAATTAACTCAAATATGTTAAACTTATGATTTGAAGCATTCCGATATCGATTGCTAAATGTGTATATGCAAGAAAATCTGCTTTATACCTAAATATAAGATTACGGAATTCTTCTAAATGCACTGCCTTTATACCGTTAAGGCTTTATGAAAACTTCAGTAAGATAAAGAAGGTTAATCAATTAATATATGTTTATCTAATGATTTGAGGCATTTCGATATCAATTGCTAAATGTGTATATACAAGAAAATCGACTTTATACCTAAATATAGGACTACGGAATTCTTCCAAATGCACTGCCGTTATGCCGCCATGGCTTTATGTAAACTTCAGTTCGCTAAAGAAGGTTAATTAACTCAAATATGTTAAACTTATGATTTGAAGCATTCCGATATCGATTGCTAAATGTGTATATACAAGAAAATCGACTTTATACCTAAACATAAGATTACAGAATTCTTTTATATGCACTGCCGTTATGCCGCCATGGCTTTATGTATACTTCAGTTCGTTAAAGAAGGTTTATTATCTTAAATATGTTAAACTAATGATTTGAAGCATTCCGATATCGATTGCTAAATGTGATTTATACACAAGAAAATCGTCTTTATACCTAAATATAAGATTACGGAATTCTTTTAAATTCACTGCCGTTAAACCTTTAAGCTTTATGTAAAATTCAGTAAGATAAAGGAGGCTAATTAACTTATATATGTTTAACTAATGATTTGAGGCATTTCGATATCGATTGCTAAATGTGTATATACAAGAAAATCGACTTTATACCTAAATATAAGAATACGGAAATCTTTCAAATGCGCTGCCGTTATACGGTTAAGGCTTTATGAAAACTTCAGTAAGATTAAGAAGGTTTATTAACTTAATTATAATAAACTAATGATTTGAGGCATTTCGGTATCGATTGCTAAATGTGTATATACAAGAAAATCGACTTTATACCTAAATATAAGACTACGGAATTCTTCCAAATGCACTGCCGTTATGCCGCCATGGCTTTATGTAAACTTCAGTTCGCTAAAGAAGGTTAATTAACTCAAATATGTTAAACTTATGATTTGAAGCATTCCGATATCGATTGCTAAATGTCTATATACAAGAAAATCTACTTTATACCTAAATATAAGATTACGAAGTTCTTTCAAATGCACTGCCGTTATGCCGCCAAGGCCTTATGTCAACTTCAGTAAGATAAAGAAGATTAATCAACTTAAATATGTTATACTAATGATATGAAGCATTTCGATATCGATTGCTAAATGTGTATATACAAGAAAATCGACTTTATACTTAAATATAAGATTACGGAATTCTTCTAAATGCCCTGCCGTTATAACGTTAAGGCTTTATGCAGACTTCAGTAAGATGAGGAAGTTTAATCAACTTAAATTTGTTATACTAATGATTTGAAGCATTTCGATATCGAAACATATATTGTATATACAAGAAAATCGACTTTATACCTAAATATAAGATTACGTAATACTTCTAAATGCACTGCCGTTATACCGTTAAGCTTTATGTAGATTTCAGTAAGATAAAGAAGGTTAATTAACTTAAATATGTTAAACTAATGATTTGAGGCATTTCTATATCAATTGCTAAATGTGTATATACAAGAAAATCGACTTTATACCTAAATATAAGATTACGAAGTTCTTTCAAATGCACTGCCGTTATGCCGCCATGGCTTTATGTCAACTTCAGTTTGTTAAAGAAGGTTTATTATCTTAAAAATGTTAAACTAATGATTTGAGGCATTTCTATATCGATTGCTAAATATGTATATACAAGAAAATCGAGTTTATACTTAAATATAAGATTACGGAATTCTTCTAAATGCCCTGCCGTTATAACGTTAAGGCTTTATGTAGACTTCAGTAAGATAAGGAAGTTTAATTAACTTAAATATGTTAAACTAATGATTTGAAACATTCCGATATCGATTGCTTAATGTGTATATACAATAAAATCGACTTTATACTTAAATATAAGATTACGGAATTCTTCTAAATGCCCTGCCGTTATAACGTTAAGGCTTTATGCAGACTTCAGTAAGATGAGGAAGTTTAATTAACTTAAATATGTTAAACTAATGATTTGAGGCATTTCGATATCGATTGCTAAATGTGTATATACAAGAAAATCGACTTTATACTTAAATATAAGATTACGGAATTCTTCTTAATGCCCTGCCGTTATAACGTTAAGGCTTTATGCAGACTTCAGTAAGATAAAGAAGGTTTATTAACTTAATTATGATAAACTAATGATTTGAAGCATTTCGGTATCGATTGCTAAATGTGTATATACAAAAAAATCGTCTTTATACCTAAATATAAGATTACGAAGTTCATTCAAATGCACTGCCGTTATGCCGCCATGGCTTTATGTCAACTTCAGTTTGTTAAAGAAGGTTTATTAACCTAAAAATGTTAAACTAATGATTTGAGGCATTTCTATATCGATTGCTAAATATGTATATACAAGAAAATAGTAGTTTATACTTAAATATAAGATTACGGAATTTTTCTAAATGCCCTGCCGTTATAACGTTAAGGCTTTATGTAGACTTCAGTAAGATAAGGAAGTTTAATCAACTTAAATATGTTATACTAATGATTTGAAGCATTTCGGTATCGATTGCTAAATGTGTATATACAAAAAAATCGTCTTTATACCTAAATATAAGATTACGAAGTTCTTTCAAATGCACTGCCGTTATGCCGCCATGGCTTTATGTAAACTTCAGTTCGCTAAAGAAGGTTAATCAACTTAAATATGTTATACTAATGATTTGAAGCATTTCGATATCGATTGCTAAATGTGTATATACAAGAAAATCGACTTTGTACTTTAATATAAGATAACGGAATTATTTCAAATGCACTGCCGTTATGCCGCCAAGGCCTTAAGTCAACTTCAGTTTGTTAAAGAAGGTTTATTAACTTAAATATGTTCAACTAAGGATCAGATTTCGGTATTGATTTCTAAATGTGTATATAAGAAAATCGACTTTATACCTAAATATAAGATTACGGAATTCTCCCAAATGAACTGCCATTATGCCTTTATGGCTTTATGGCAACTTCAGCAAGTTAAAGAAAATTTATTAACTTAAATATGTTAAACTTATGATTTGAAGCTTTATGCCGCCAAGGCTTTATGTCAACTTCAGTTTAATAAAGAAATTTTATTAACTTAAATATGTTCAACTAATGATCAGAAGCATTTCGATATTGATTTCTAAATGAGTATATAAAAGAAAATCGACTTTATACCTAAATATAAGATTACGGAATTCTTCCAAATGCACTGCCATTATGCCGTTATGTCTTTATGGCAACTTCAGTACGTTAAAGAAAGTTTATTAACTTAAATATGTTAAACTTATGATTTGAAGCTTTTCGATATCGATTGCTAAATGAGTATGTACAAGAAAATCGACTTTATACCTAAATATAAGATTACAGAATTCTTCCAAATGCACTGCCGTTATACCGTTACGGGTTTATGAAAACTTCAGTAAGATAAAGAAGGTTTATTAACTTAGTTATAGTAAACTAATGATTTGAAGCATTTCGGTATCGATTGCTAAATGTGTATATACAAAAAAATCGACTTTATACCTAAATATAGGACTACGGAATTATTCCAAATGCACTGCCGTTATGCCGCCATGGCTTTATGTAAACTTCAGTTCGCTGAAGAAGGTTAATTAACTAAAATATGTTAAACTTATGATTTGAAGCATTCCGATATCGATTGCTAAATGTGTATATACAAGAAAATCTGCTTTATACCTAAATATAAGATTACGGAATTCTTCCAAATGCACTGCCGTTATACCGTTAAGGCTTTATGTAGACTTCAGTAAGATAAAGGAGGTTAATTAACTTAAATATTTTAAACTAATGATTTGAGGCATTTCTATATCGATTGCTAAATGTGTATATACAAGAAAATCGACTTTATACTTAAATATGAGATTACGGAATTCTTCTTAATTCCCTGCCGTTATAACGGTAAGGCTTTATATAGACTTCAGTAAGATAAGGAAGTTTAATCAACTTAAATATGTTAAACTAATTATTTGAAGCATTTCGATATCGATTGCTAAATGTGTATATACAAGAAAATTTACTTTATACCTAAATATAAGATTATGGAATTCTTTCAAATGCACTGCCGTTATGCCGCCAAGGCTTTATGTAGACTTCAGTAAGATAAAGGAGGTTAATTAACTTAAATATGTTAAACTAATGATTAGAGGAATTTCGATATCGATTGCTAAATGTGTATATGCAAGAAAATCGACTTTATACCTTAATATAAGTTTATGGAATTCTTCCAAATGCACTGCCGTTTTGCCGCCATGGCTTTATGTAAACTTCAGTTTGTTAAAGAGGGTTCACTAACTTAAATATGATAAACAAATGATAAGAAGCATTTCGATATTGATTGCTAAATGTGTATATACAAGAAAATCGACTTTGTACCTAAATATAAGATTACGGGATTCTTCCAAATGCACTGCCGTTAAACCGTTAAGGCTTTTTGTAAACTTCAGCAAGATTAAGAAGATTAATTAACTTAAATATGTTAGACCAGTTAAATGTGTATATACAAGAAAATCGACTTTATACTTAAATATAAGATTACGGAATTTTTCCAAATCAACTGCCGTTATGCCGCCATGGTTTTATGTAAACTTCAGTTCGCTAAAGAAGGTTTGTTAACTTAAATATGACACGCTAATGATTTGAAGCATTTCGATATCGACCGCTAAATGAGTGTGTACAAGAAAATCGACTTTATACCTAAATATAAGATTACGGAATTCTTCCAAATGCACTGCCGCTATACCGTTAAGGCTTCATGTAGACTTCAGTAAGATAAAGGAGGTTAATTAACTCAAATATTTTAAACTAATGATTTGAGGAATTTCGATATCGATTGCTTAATGTGTATATACAAGAAAATCGACTTTATACCTTAATATAAGATTACGAAATTCTTCCAAATGCACTGCCGTTATGCCGCCATGGCTTTATGTAAACTTCAGTTTGTTAAAGAGGGTTTACTAACTTAAATATGATAAACTAATGATTAGAAGCATTTCGATATTGATTGCTAAATGTGTATAAACAAGAAAATCGATTTTATACCTAAATATAAGATTGCGGAATTCTTCCAAATGCACTGCCGTTAAACCGTTGAGGCTTTATGGAAACTTCAGAAAGATTAAGAAGGTTAATTAACTTAGATATGTTAGACCAGTTAAATGTGTATATACAAGAAAATCGACTATATACCTAAATATAAGATTACGGAAATTTTCCAAATCCACTGCCGTTATGCCGTTATGCCGCCATGGTTTTATGTAAACTTCAGTTCGCTTAAGAAAGTTTGTTAACTTAAATATGACAAACTAATGATTTGAAGCATTTCGATCCCAACCGCTAAATGAGTATGTACAAGAAAATCGACTTTATACCTAAATATAAGATTACGAAATTTTTCCAAATGCACTGCCGTTATACCGTTAAGGCTTTATGTAAACTTCAGTAAGATAAAGAAGGTTAATTAACTTAAATATGTTAAACTAATGATTTGAAGCATTCCGATATCGATTGCTAAATGTGTATATTCGTATACAAGAAAATCGGCTTTATACCTAAATATAAGATTACGGAATTCCTCCAAATGTACTGCCATTATACCGTTAAGGCCTTATGTAGACTTCAGTAAGATAAAGGAGGTTAATTAACTTAAATATGTTAAACTCATGATTTGAAGCATTCCGATATCGATTGCTAAATGTGTAAATATAACAAAATCGACTTTATACCTAAATATAAGATACCGTTAAGGCTTTATGTAGACTTCAGTAAGATAAAGAAGGTTATTTAACTTAAATATGCTAAACTAATGATTTGAAGCATTCCGATATCGATTGCTAAATGTGTATATACAAGAAAATCGACTTTATACCTAAATATAAGATTACGGAATTCTTCTAAATGCACTGCCGTTTTACCGTTAAGGCTTTATGAAAACTTCAGTAAGATAAAAAAGGTTAATCAACTTATATATGTTTATCTAATGATTTGAGGCATTTCGATATCGATTGCTAAATGTGTATATACAAGAAAATCGACGTTATACCTAAATATAAGATTACGGAATTCTTCCAAATGCAGTGCCGTTATACCGATAAGGCTTTATGTAAACTTCAGTAAGATACAGAAGGTTTATCAACTTAAATATGTTATACTAATGATTTGAAGCATTTCATTATCGATTGCTAAATGTGTATATACAAGAAAATCGTCTTTATACCTAAATATAAGATTACGGAATTCTTTCAAATGCACTGCCGTTATGCCGCCAAGGCTTTATGTCAACTTCAGTTTGTTAAAGAAGGTTTATTAACTTAAAAATGTTAAACTAATGATTTGAGGCATTTCTATATCGATTGCTAAATGTGTATATACAAGAAAATCGAGTTTATAATTAAATATAAGATTACGGAATTCTTCTAAATGCCCTGCCGTTATAACGTTAAGACTTTATGTAGACTTCAGTAAGATAAGGAAGTTTAATCAACTTAAATATGTTACACTAATGATTAGAAGCATTTCGATATCGATTGCTTAATGTGTATATAAAAGAAAATCTACTTTATACATAAATATAAGATTACAAAATTTATCCAAATGCACTGCCGTTATACCGTTAAGGCTTTATGTAAACTTCAGTTATATAAAGAAGGTTAATTAACTTAAATATGTTAAACTAATGATTTGAAGCATTCCGATATCGATTGCTAAATGTGATTTATACACAAGAAAATCGACTTTATACCTAAATATAACATTACGGGATTCTTTTAAATTCACTGCCGTTAAACCTTTAAGCTTTATGTAAAATTCAGTAAGATAAAGGAGGCTAATTAACTTACATATGTTTAACTAATGATTTGAGGCATTTCGATATCGATATCTAAATGTGTATATACAAGAAAATCGACTTTATACCTAAATATAAGAATACGGAAATCTTCCAAATGCACTGCCGTTATACGGTTAAGGCTTTATGAAAACTTCAGTAAGATAAAGAAGGTTTATTAACTTAATTATGATAAACTAATGATTTGAGGCATTTCGGTATCGATTGCTAAATGTGTATATACAAGAAAATCGACTTTATACCTAAATATAAGATTACGGAATTCTTCCAAATACACTGCCGTTATGCCGCCATGGCTTTATGTAAACTTCAGTTCGCTTAAGAAGGTTAATTAACTTAAACATGTTAAACTTATGATTTGAAGCATTCCGATATCGATTGCTAAATGTCTATATACAAGAAAATCTACTTTATACCTAAATATAAGATTACGAAGTTCTTTCAAATGCACTGCCGTTATGCCGCCAAGGCCTTATGTCAACTTCAGTAAGATAAAGAAGGTTAATCAACTTAAATATGTTATACTAATGATTTGAAGCATTTCGATATCGATTGCTAAATGTGTATATACAAGAAAATCGACTTTATACTTAAATATAAGATTATGGAATTCTTCTAAATGCCCTGCCGTTATAACGTTAAGGCTTTATGCAGACTTCAGTAAGATGAGGAAGTTTAATCAACTTTAATTTGTTATACTAATGATTTGAAGCATTTCGATATCGATTGCTAAATGTGTATATACAAGAAAAAATAAAGAAGGTTTATTAACTTAATTATGATAAAGTAATGATTCGAGGCATTTCGGTATCGATTGCTAAATGTGTATATACAAGAAAATCGACTTTGTACCTAAATATAATATAACGGAATTCTTTCAAATGCACTGCCGTTATGCCGCCAAGGCCTTATGTCAACTTCAGTTTGTTAAAGAAGGTTTATTAACTTAAATATGTTAATTTAATGATTTGAGGCATTTCTATATCGATTGCTAAATGTGTATATACAAGAAAATCGACTTTATACTTAAATATAAGATTACAAAATTTATCCAAATGCACTGCCGTTATACCGTTAAGGCTTTATGTAAACTTCAGTTAGATAAAGAAGGTTAATTAACTTAAATATGTTAAACTAATGATTTGAAGCATTCCGATATCGATTGCTAAATGTGATTTATACACAAGAAAATCGACTTTATACCTAAATATAAGATTACGGAATTCTTCCAAATGCACTGCCGTTAGACAGTTAAGGCTTTATGTAGACTTCAGTTCGCTAAAGAAGGTTAATTAACTAAAATATGTTAAACTTATGATTTGAAGCATTCCGATATCGATTGCTAAATGTGTATATACAAGAAAATCTGCTTTATACCTAAATATAAGATTACGGAATTCTTCCAAATGCACTGCCGTTAGACAGTTAAGGCTTTATGTAGACTTCAGTAAGATAAAGGAGGTTAATTAACTTAAATATTTTAAACTAATGATTTGAGGCATTTCTATATCGATTGCTAAATGTGTATATACAAGAAAATCGACTTTATACTTAAATATAAGATTACGGAATTCTTCTAAATGCCTTGCCGTTATAACGCTAAGGCTTTATGTAGACTTCAGTAAGATAAGGAAGTTTAATTAACTTAAATATTTTAAACTAATGATTTGAGGAATTTCGATATCGATTGCTTAATGTGTATATACAAGAAAATCGACTTTATACCTAAATATAAGATTACGGAATTCTTCCAAATGCACTGCCGTTATACCGTTAAGGCTTTATGTAGACTTCAGTAGGATAAAGGAGGTTAATTAATTTAAATATTTTAAACTAATGATTTGAGGAATTTCGATATCGATTGCTTAATGTGTATATACAAGAAAATCGACTTTATACCTAAATATAAGATTACGGAATTCTTCCAAATGCACTGCCGTTAAACCGTTGAGGCTTTATGTAAACTTCAGAAAGATTAAGAAGGTTAATTAACTTAAATAAGTTAGACCAGTTAAATGTGTACATACAAGAAAATCGACTTTATACCTAAATATAAGATTACGGAAACTTTCCAAATCCACTGCCGTTATGCCGTTATGCCGCCATGGTTTTATGTAAACTTCAGTTCGCTAAAGAAGGTTTGTTAACTTAAATATGACAAACTAATGATTTGAAGCATTTCGATCTCGACCGCTAAATGAGTATGTACAAGAAAATCGACTTTATACCTAAATATAAGATTACGAAATTTTTCCAAATGCACTGCCGTTATACCGTTAAGGCTTTATGTAAACTTCAGTAAGTTAAAGAAGGTTAATTAACTTAAATATGTTAAACTAATGATTTGAAGCATTCCGATATCGATTGCTAAATGTGTATAAACAAGAAAATCGATTTTATACCTAAATATAAGATTACGGAATTCCTCCAAATGCACTGCCGTTATACCGTTAAGGCCTTATGTAGACTTCAGTAAGATAAAGGAGGTTAATTAACTTAAATATGTTAAACTCATGATTTGAAGCATTCCGATATCGATTGCTAAATGTGTAAATATAACCAAATCGACTTTATACCTAAATATAAGATACCGTTAAGGCATTATGTAGACTTCAGTAAGATAAAGAAGGTTATTTAACTTAAATATGTTAAACTAATGATTTGAAGCATTCCGATATCGATTGCTAAATGTGTGTATACAAGAAAATCGACTTTATACCTAAATATAAGATTACGGAATTCTTCTAAATGCACTGCCGTTTTACCGTTAAGACTTTATGAAAACTTCAGTAAGATAAAGAAGGTTAATCAACTTATATATGTTTATCTAATGATTTGAGGCATTTCGATATCGATTGCCAAATGTGTATATACAAGAAAATCGACTTTATACCTAAATATAAGATTACGGAATTCTTCCAAATGCAGTGCCGTTATACCGATAAGGCTTTATGTAGACTTCAGTAAGATAAAGAAGGTTATTTAGCTTAAATATGTTAAACTAATGATTTGAAGCATTCCGATATCGATTGCTAAATGTGTATGTACAAGAAAATCGATTTTATACCTAAACATAAGATTACGGAATTCTTCCAAATGCACTGCCGTTATACCGTTAAGGCTTTATGTCAACTTCAGTTTGTTAAAGAAGGTTTATTAACTTAAATATGTTCAACTAATGATTTGAGGCATTTCTATATCGATTGCTTAATGTTTATATACAATAAAATCGACTTTATACCTAAATATAAGATTACGGAATTCTTTCAAATGCACTGCCGTTATGCCGCCAAGGCTTTATGTCAACTTCAGTTTGTTAAAGAAGGTTTATTAACTTAAATATGTTAAACTAATGATTTGAGGCATTTCTATATCGATTGCTAAATGTGCATATACAAGAAAATCGACTTTATACTTAAATATTTGATTACGGAATTCTTCTAAATGCCCTGCCGTTGTAACGTTAAGGCTTCATGTAGACTTCAGTAAAATAAGGAAGTTTAATCAACTTAAATATGTTAAACTAATGATTTGAAGCATTCCGATATCGATTGCTAAATGTGATTTATACACAAGAAAATCGACTTTATACCTAAATATAAGATTACAGAATTCTTTGAAATGCACTGTCGTTATGCCGTAACTTGAGTTCGTTAAGGAAGGTGTATTAACTTAAATATATTAAACTAATGATTTGAAGCATTCCGATATCCATTGCTTAATGTGTATATACAAGAAAATCGACTTTATACCTAAATATAAGATTACGGAATTCTTTCAAATGCACTGCCGTTATGCCGCCAAGGCTTTTTGTCAACTTCAGTTTGTTAAAGAAGGGTTATTAACTTAAATATGTTAAACTAATGATTTGAGGCATTTCTATATTGATTGCTAAATGTGTATATAAGAAAATCGAATTTATACCTTAATATAAGATTACGAAATTCTTCCAAATGCACTGCCGTTATGCCGCCATGGCTTTATGACAACTTCAGTTTGTTAAAGAAGGTTTATTAACTTAAATATGATAAACTAATGATTTGAAGCATTTCATTATCGATTGCTAAATGTGTATATACAAGAAAATCGACTTTATAAGTAAATATAAGTTTACGGAATTCTTTCAAATGCACTGCCGTTATGCCGCCAAGGCTTTATGTCAACTTCTGTTTGTTAAAGAAGGTTTATTAACTTAAATATGTTCAACTAAAGATCAGAAGCATTTCGGTATTGATTTCTAAATGTGTATATAAGAAAATCGACTTTAAACCTAAATATAAGATTACGGAATTCTTCCAAATGCACTGCCATTATGCCGTTATGGCTTTATGTCAACTTCAGTTTGTTAAAGAAGGTTTATTAACTTAAATATGTTAAACTAATGATTTGAGGCATTTCGATATCGATTGTTAAACGTGTATATACAAGAAAATCGACTTTATACCTAAATATAAGATTACGGAATTCTTCCAAATGCACTGCCGTTATACCGTTAAGGCTTTATGTAGACTTCAGTAAGATAAAGGAGGTTAGTACATGCAACTGAATCAAAGCATATG
>JBAWJQ010004748.1:0-20453 GCA_037783105.1 Bactrocera zonata
CCTTAAAGTATTTCACTTACTTTAAGTCTTGATAGTTTCAAGAGTATTAAATGTTTGGTTGCAGCCCTTCCTTACTTGTTTGAGTTTATAACACTGCAGTAATAATACCAAATAAATATACGTATATAAATCAATAACAATACGTAAGGAATATATCCATGTTTTCATACATGTGAAAACGACTATGACAACCGAAATAAACCCATCCATCTTAGTAATCTTGTTTTTACTAATTTATGGCCTCGGGCACCGCAGAGCCGAGCCGAGCGTAAGTACACATGTTGTATAAATAGAAAAAGGAGCTCGGTTCGGCTTTAAGCGTCCACACTGCGGGCAGCTGATTCATTGAAAAATTGAGTCGGAAATTAAGATTTATAAATTCATCAACATTACAGATACACGTATATTTTTATAAATGTTTTAGCAAGATATGCGTGAATATGTGCATATGCAAACTCAACAACATTTTTTCAAACAAATATACCAATAAATATACCAATTTTCACATGAAATTGTTTCTCTCCGTTCGCTATTCAACTGTTTTTAACCTACACACTTCACATATTCCTGAGTATGTTGCAATCCGTGGAAAATTCTACATATTACTGGCACGTGTAATGCGCAAGTAAACCAACCGATAACACGCACGTCTGCCTGCACGCATCAATATATGAATATACAGAGAGATGCACAAATACATATAAACGAAAACAAAGTAATGCATGAAAGTCTGTATCTTGCGTCCAACGTAGTACGTGCTAATATGAAAATGAATGGGTTGGGTCAGACGGGTTGTTATGTCTCACAGTATGCTCACGATTCTGTGCAGTATATGATTTCATTTACCGCCTACATTGCGTGGATGCGCGTCGACACACAACCAATACTAATATACAAAATCACGTGATAACGAGATCCAACGAATGAGCATAACTAACGCACTGAAACGTGCTTGGTTACAAAGGCTGGTATACTCGTATGTGCCGAATCAATACGGATCCGATGAAGAGTCCATTTGGTTACCTCAATATTGTGAGTGAGTAAGACAAACTTAAGAGGGTATTCTACTCTATAAATCAAATTTTGGGCAGTTTTTTGAATTTTATTAAAAAAAAAACCAAAAATATTTTTACTATCCATTTTTTATGGTGTTTTTATTGATATCTTAAGAATACAGAAAAAAAATTTACAAAAAAATATTTAAAATTGAAATAATTAGAGGGGGAGGTGTAAAAAAATGGCGCATCCTGGTGACACTGATCCTGACTCTCCTGGTGGTCTGAAGAAAAAAATTAAAAGAAATTCTTAATCAGTAAGGATGCTGGTCTAGTCCGGGAACACGAAAAGCATTTTTTTTTTTGAAAAATGGCGACTGCGACTGGGGCTGGTAGGAACGATAAAGGATATATGTATATATAAAAAAGGTTCACACAAAATTTCAGGTAAATCGGTTGTATAGAACTTGAGATAATGACGGTAATGTGTGGAAAAAAGTAGTTTCGAGAAAAACGCGTTTAAATTTAAGAGACAATTCTAGTGAACATGGACGCCACCTCACAAAATCGGCTGCATCTCCAAAAATAAGTGGAATTTTGAAAAATCCTTTCAAGGTCATATTTTTGAAAGTCTAAACTAAAGAAATTTTTTTTCAAAATTCTAGAGTAAAATACCCCCTTAATTGGGTCCAATTATCTATATATAAGCCGTGTTTTATTTGACCATCACAAGCTAATAGCTAAATCATGGACAAATAAAACGCACTTAGCTTATTTCATATATTCGCTTAAAAATGACTTGTGTTGGCAATGCGGACAAGAACAATCAGCTGATATACAATTTAGTTTGAAATTTCTCATTTTTAAACGGAATATTAATATACTATGCAAATATATTTATTTTATTTATTTGAGGTTTAGAATACAAAAAACTGAAAAGAAGTGTTCATATTTGTCTTAATTTTAACTCCAATACTCATCCAAAAAATCTGTAATTTTGGTTTTTTTACATTTTCTTCTGTCAAAATAAGGTTTCTCGCTATTGCCAACTACTTTTACTTGAAAAAAACGTAGCTATTGTGAATAAGAAAAAGCGATGAACTGGCAATGCCTCTAGTGCAATGTGCAAGCTATTATAGCTTACGACAAGCCAAGATAATTATGTTGGCTTAGTTTTCCATACAAAATAAGCTAATAGGTCAAATAAAATACGCCCATAGATATCTAAGATAGTCAAAATTTACTGTAAATAATTTTGTTAATATAAAGGGCGATCCAATTCGAGATTCCCTTCGTTTTTAAAGAAAAAACATAGAAACTTCAAATTTAATGGGAAAAGTTTATTTTTATTTGAAAGAACATTCTTTGGCATTTACTTTATGAAGATTATCTCTTTCAAATATTGATGAAATGTGAAACAATACTAAACAAGAATAACAAGACTCAAGCTATCGAAGCTATTGGAAAATACCTCTATTCATCTATCAAAAGATATGTGGATATTAAGATTATGTATAGTACATACACACATATAATATATACATTATTACACTCACAAGGTATTTAAATAAATTCAAATTGCAATACCTACACTTTCCATTGAGAAAACTTGACTTAAGATTAGCTAATAATGTTGAAGACACGATTTATCCCACCTATACAGATATAAACAGATATCATCAATCATCTCTCTATCCTCCATGCATATTTAAAAATATGGATTTAATTAAATCTTATCTACACTGTACGTTAAGTTATATTAGATGAGGTCATAGGGTGGATCCTTGTGCCAAAGATATGGCTAGATCTCACTTGTATAACGCTGGACTTCTGTTCTTTATGGTACCCAAAACTGCTCAAAATTAATTGCTAGGTCCTCACAGATCCGCGAAGCGTTTTGAGCTTGTCACTAATTTGTTAAGAGGGTTGGTATCAATCACAACTGTTTTCCTAGGCTCGCCAAAATTGTGAACATCGAGATATTTAATTCTCAATTTGGTAGAAGTTAGGTATTAAAGAACAAAATGTCTAAATGATTCCACCTAGCTTTCCAGTATACATACTTGGGAAATCGTTTGATATTCAACTTATTACATAATAGTTAGTCGAAACACCTAAAGCTAATTAGAGACCAGAGAAATCTCGCAGCCGTTTTGGTTGTTGCCAAGTAATCTATCAATTAATCTATGTTCCCCTTTTGACTAGAAGGTGCTTACTCGAAGTCCACAGATATAGCGATAGATCAGTGGAGCAATATTTTGTCAATTCTGATGAGATTGGAGTAAATATGCTTATTCATGTCAGCTCACCAGCTTTGCAGTTTCCAGCGATGCAGCTACGGTATTAGTACTTGTATTACAATGTGTTAACTTGATCCTATTTCTGGTGGGACCAAGCTGGCCTTGACTAATCTTGAACGTCGAGTCAGCGTAATGTAGGTCAGTATTGCGGCTTTGCACTCGACTGGTGCCTAGTGCAAATTTATTTCCAAAAATAATGCTTAATTGCCTGGGGAAGTCTGTAAGTCGATCAACTAGGGATCCGTTTCTAATCACTGATAAGAATAGTCTCAAAGATAGTCCCAATGTACTTTTTAAGCGTTCCAGCAAAGTATTTTATTTTTCTGTTGTAGTCGTTTCGTTTTTAATGTCGTCGAAGCAGATAAAAATAATGAAGTTTAATATTGTTTTCCGATATTTTTTTACGTGACGATTCTTTCAAATATACGCGCGATATTCTCGTAAGTATACATCTTCTATTACTATTTGCAAAAGTTACGTATACGCCACGTACCGCTCGTTCGTGCCCTTTAATTTACCGCCTGCTCTTTTTTTCAAATTTTGTTCGCAATCAGAGTTTTGCGCACATGTGCGTGTGCGCTCAACTAACTTATAACCTACCTCCTATTGGTTTAAAACAATAATAAATGGCAAACAAAGTTGCAAGTGGTGGCAAACAAAGTTTTCTTTCCAAACTATGATACAGTTTATTAGCCGCAGCATCACTTTTCCCTTCTGCGAGTGTTGCTTTGTTTTAGGTAGCAAAATAAGGAAAAAGGAATTTAGAATTAGAAATACACATACAGCGAAAGTTCCCGGCAATTTAAAAAAAAACCCAAACTAGTTTTTTAGTTATTCATTAATATTTATATTTAATACACCTACGCCAACGATTTTTCCAGGCCTCAAAACACTTTTCATAAGCACTTTTTCATGTTTTCATCAGTTGAAAAAGTCGAAGAACGTCCAGAACGAGGCATATCTTCAACGATCTCTTGACCGTCTTTGAATACGTTGTACCACTCTTAGGATTGTGTTTTTGATAAAAAATTAATCACCGCAAGCCTTTTCCTACATTCACAACCGTATGCCGTACACGAAGTTTGGTCAAAAATACGAAATTTAATTGAGGTGTGCCGACTTAAGCAAATCCTTTAAAAAAGTAGTTGACAGATTGCACTCACTTGGCATATTAAAGGTTTATTAGCAGTTAGATTTTTCAACAAATTGATTTTTTTATACTCTAGAAACCAGTTTCTACAGAGTGTTATAGCTTTGTTCACCTAACGGTTGTGCGTATCATCTAAAACTAATCGAAATATAGTTGTATATATAAATACATGTGTTTATATGATCAAGATAACGAGAAAAGTTGAAATCCGGTTGACAGTCTGTGTGTGCAAGCTGTAACTTGAGTAAAAATTTAGATATCTTGATGAAACTTGATTGTGGGTTCCCTAGTAGAAAAAACCTATAGATAAAAAATTTGGTTAGGAGGCGGGGCCAACATATGTTTAATGTGCATATCTCCTAAACCCCTTAAGCTTCAATAACTAAGACTTCTATCGATAATATGAAAATAGATGAAATAGGATGAAAACCCGTTCACTCACCATATAATGGTACTGGTACTACAAAAAACTACGAAAAGCGCGATAACTTAATAACTTAAAAAGTCAGAGATGTTACATTTTACCACAGAGATTGTATGAGAGAGCTTTAAGGGAGCTGGTCTGAAAATTGGACGTTGGGCGTGGCACCGCACACGTTTTGGTTAAATAACATATCTCGGGACCAGACAAATCAATTTCGACAAAATTTAGTACATAACATTCTTCTTCTTTTTTACTGGCGTAGACACCGCTTACGCTATTATAGCCGTATTAAGAACAGCGCGCCAGTCGTTTCTTCTTTTCACTTCGTGGCGCCAATTGGATATTCCAAGCGAAGCGTGGTCCTTCTCACCTTGTCCTTCCAACGGAGTGGAAGTCTTCCTCTTCCTCTGCTTCCTCCGGAGGGTACTGCATCGAATACTTTCAGAGCTGGAGTGTTTTCATTCGGAAAACATGACCTAGTCAGCGTAGCCGCTGTCTTTTAATTCGCTGAACTATGTCGATGTCGTCATACATCTCATACAGCTCATCGTTCCATCGCATGAGATATTCGCCGTGGCTAACGCGCGAAGGACTATAAATCTTTCGCAGAATTTTTCTCTCAAACACTCACAACGTCGACTCATCAGTTGTTGTCATCGTCCAAGCCTGTGCACCATATAGCAGGACGGGAATTATGAGCGATAAAAAGGAATTTTTATTCTCTTCTATGATATAATATAAGAAATGCATATGTGAGGGGTATTATAAAAAGCTGCTGTGCAGCGGTAGTCAACGTTTTTCGATGTTTTTCTTTGCAGAAATTTAATTTTAGCATTTATTTCGCGTCAGAGAAAAGCAAAAGTTCACTGTCAACATTTCTCTATTTTGTTGACGAGAAGATATTGCAACACTAAAATAGTAATAACAAGTATGTGGCAATTTCTGCCAGCTAACGGCATGTTGTTGCAAGATTTATGTATGCATTTAAACTTGTTTCCTGCAGCCTTAGGCTACCTATGAAAGTGAGTGCAGTGATAATGCAGCTGCAATTTATTGCCTAAGGACCATTGCAAAAGTGCTAATAGAAATGTTGAAACCTCAATTATCATTTAGTACGCTGTTGCGGCAACTAATGGATTTCTCATATAACGAGTGTTGAAATATTTAAATATTTACTTTCAAACATAGAACACTGGGAAATTATATGGTTATTTTAAATATTATGAACTCTTGCAGTGTTTTTTTTCTTCTCTAGCGCTAGTCGTTTCTTCTTTTCTTAAGGAGGCGCCATTTGGGGATTACATGCAAAGCCAGGATCTTCTCCATCTGGTCTCCCCAACGGAGTAAAGGTTTTCTCTTCCTCTGCTTCCTCCAGCGGGTACTACGTTGACTGATTTCAGAGCTGGAATGTTTTATGTTTTCCTTCATTCGGATAACATGACTTAGCCACCGTGCTGCTGTCTTTTAATTCGCTGAACTATGTCAATGCCGACGTATGTTTTTACAGCTCATCGTTCCATCGAATGCGATATTTACCGTGGCCAACCCGCAAAGGACCATAAATCTTCCGCTGAGCCTTTCTTTCAAAAACTCGTAACTCTATTGGCAAGAGATATACTGCGATGCATTTCGATGCTGATATTGTTGTTGGTGTTAGTACTGGTTCCAAGATAGGCGAAATTATCTACGACTTCGAAGTTATGACTGCCAACAGTGACGTGGTGCCTAGTAGCGAGTGCGACCACTGTTTGTTTGATGACAGGATATATTTCGTATTGGCCTCGTTCAGAACCAGACCCAATTGCTTTGCTTCTTTGTCCGACCTGGAGAAAACAGAACTAACGGCGCGGTTGTTGAGGCATGATATCGATGTCATCGGCGTATGCCAGCAGTTGTACAATCGTATAGAATAATGTACCTTTCTCCAGGTGAAGATTGAAGAAGTCTATCGATAGGAAGTCACATATTCTGAAACCTCATTTGGTATCGAATGGAACGGAGAGGTCCTTCCCGATCTTTGGTGCTGCTCAACGTCGACATCGCGGCATAGAAGCAGCTCCTTTTCGTGCTGTCGATAGCAGCTTTGAAATCGACGAAGAGGTGGTGTGTGTCGATTCTACTTTCACGGGTATTTTCCAAGATTTGGAGCATGCTGAATATTCGGCCAGTTATTGATTTGCCAGGTCTAAGGCCACACTGATAAGGTCCCATCAGTTTGTTGACGGTGGGCTTTAATATATCACACAATACGTTCGATAGAACTTATCTCACGGTATTTGGCGCAGACTGTGGGGTTTCACTTTTTGTGGATTGGGCAGATCACACTTAAATTCCAATCGTTAGGCATGCTTTCGTCCGACCATATTATACAAAGAAGCTGATGCATGCTCTTTATCAGTTCTTCGCCACCGTGTTTGAATGGCTAGGTCGGAATATCATCGGCCACCAGCACTTTGGTGTTCTTTAGACGGGTAATTGATATTCGAACTTCTTTATGGTCAGGCAAATGAACGTCTGCTCCACTGTCATCAATTGGTTAATCGGGCTTTCTCCTAGCGTTATACTTTCACTGCCACTCAGCAGACAGGAGAAGTGCTCTCTACAAAATTTTGATACGCTCTGGACATCAGTCACTAGATCACCTCTGGGGGTTCTACAAGAATATGCTCCGGTCTTGAAACCTTCTGTTAGTCGCCGCATCTTTTACCCCTGTTGGCCAGCTTATCAAGCGCTCTTCGTACTCACGCATTTCTGGCCTCTCTCTTTTTTGTCTGCGAACGTTGCGAGGTAAGCAGCCTGTTTTCCGCTGCGACACGGGACTCCCCATCGTACCAGCAGTTCTTTTGGATTTTCGGAAAACCAATGGCTTAGGTTGCAGTTATACGTAAGTAGTTTTAAATACCGTCCCACGTTTCCCTTATACCGAGTTGATGATGAGTTCTCTCAGAGAGTAGGAGTGCAAGCCGAGCAGAAAATCATTGGGCTGTCTGTTTTGATGTGCTTTTTTACTCCACAGAGGCGGGTTCGTATCTTGGCTATGTGCGTACGCACGTCTAAGACATAGGAGATATGTCTTCTATCACAACATGATCAATCTATTTGGCGGCTTTTCGATGCGGAGACAGCCAGGTAGCTTTGTGAATTTATTTATGTTGGAATCTAGTACTACAGGTAACACTATTTTGAGCCCACGCCAAGCTCGTTTGAGCTAGCGGTTTTGACGATTTCGCAGCCTCCTCCGCAATTTTTTCCAAAGTAGACTTCCTTGATTTATTAAAATTGCGGTTACTTCTGATATTTCCCTGTCGTCTTCGCTTTCGCTCAGCAACCGCTAGGCTCACTCGAGTGTCGTGGCATTCTGCCCTCTTTCATGAATCTAGGAAAGAAATCCTTTACTAGTGCTGGCGATTACGCCGCGAATGAAAGTTCTATCCACGTCGCTTTTCGGTGGGTTCCCAGCGAGTTCCCTAACCTTTTGTTTGTAGAAGGATTTGATTTGCTTTTTTGTTACTGCATTACTCCAGCGACGGTTTAGTCGCCTCGGGAGCAGCACTCCCACCCAGGACAGATCTAGGTATCGGTTTTGACCCGTCTTTTCTTCCCTTCATCACCCTCCCTCAACAGTCGGCTTACACCCACCAGGCCAATGTAACGACGAGAGGGGGAAGTGACGCCTGTAAGTTGCGACATTACACCGTCAGCCACTTCTGATGGATGTCATTCTATCATACCCAGGAGCTATGATGTCGCGACCACCAGTTCAGGGTTTGAATAAAATAATATAGAGCCAATATTACTCATAATCCAGTTGCAAAGCTGAAGTCCAGTAGTTGAAAGTGTAACCATCTAACTAAAATCAGTTCACTCTATTAAGTCCTGTCGGAAATAGCCTATGCTCTCTATGAAGTTCAACAGTACAAAAAGTTTTATATCTGCAACTTCCGGGACACCGCTTATTAATTTCTAATACAAAACTTTAATACGTTAAGTACATATTCTGTGCAATCTCGCCTGGATGCGACATTGTTTTATGTTGTATAAAGCCGAAATAAAAGTCATTTAGTACAGTATGGTTCGTTTCGTGCTGTTTTTAAAATTTTTTTTATATCCTGAATAGGGTATGCCACGATGTTTGTAACATCGAAAAGGAAACGTCAGGGTATATTTGTATATCTGAGTCGATCAAGACATGTCTGACAATCTTTCCGACTGTTCGTCTCTTTGTGTAAATCCGAACTAGTCCCTTATTTTTTCACCAATGCTCATTTACACAGCTGTCTTACAAAGTTAACGATCAAAGTATATTTTGTACCTGTGAAGGGTATCGCAGCTTAAGCGAAACCGAAGTTAACTCTTTTTTTCTTATCTCAACTTTAAATACTATTGCGCGAATAGTAAAGTACTCAACTATAGAAACAGACGCGCCGGACGTTTAGTTAACTTTTTTTGTCATCTTTTTTAACCGAATTCACACATACGGACAACAACATACATATGTATAGTATATAAATCAAACAAACAGTCAATGCTATAAAAGCGGGTAAAAACTTGGACAAACCGTCAGTGAAAGTCTATCAACAGCTACATGTACATATAGCAAGTAAGGGTTCGGGTGCAACCGAACATTTTATACTTTTGCAACTAACAAGAATCAAAGCCAGGGAAATACTTTGTGGTGAAAAACTTCAACCTGAGGATCGATATCCAAGCAGTTTAATATATAAATATAAATATATATAACTCTTATACTGACAGACTTAGAAAAACGAAATAAATATATATATAGTATATGGCAGTTGCGGTAGTATCGACCACATTTTATCTATTTTTCCCAAGACCATATAACTATTAACATGTCACGTACTAACAACCAATCATCTAAAGTAAGGTCAGCCGGATGTTCGAAAATTCTGATAGTAGTTATATATAGTAGCTAGGTCAAATTTTCGCCCAATTTTATTAATTAGGCGCAAAGACAGTGTTATCAGTGAAACACGCTCTCTCATTTTCATTAAGATAACTGACATATTGGCCGATATACAAAGTAAAAAGTCACCCAGAAATTCGAAAATCTTTATGTTAGGTATATGAGGAAGTATTGCTCCGATTCTACCAATTCTTGACATGCAAAAATAATATTAAAGGGAGGATTATCTTTTAATTTCAATTATTTATCTTACACATTGACCCATATTTTCGATCAAAAGTTAACTATTGGTATCGGGGTCCAAATATTCGGTACCTTAGGGCTTGAACAGATTTTGTTGGATTTGAACAACTGTTGGTCGTTAGGTGGCATACACTAAATGCATTATTCGCACGAAGTTTTATCCCGTTATATTAATTAATTCTTGATTTGTGGAATTTTTAATTGTGTTGTATGGGAGGTAGGCGTGGTTGTAGTTCGATTTCACTCACTTTCGCACTGTAACATAAGAATATTATGGAAATGATACGTACCAAATTTTGTCGAAATTGATCAGCCAGGTCCCGAGACATGGTATTTCACCAATTAGTGGGCGGTACCACGCCCATCGTCCAATTTTGCCTCGGGCTCTTATAAAGCCTTCTCATTCCCTCTAGGAAGTAAAATTTAATGTCTCTGGTGTATTTAGCTATTGATTTATTGGGCTTTTAGTAGTTTTTAACAGTATCGTTATATGGGGAGTGAGCGGGGTTATCCTCCGATTTCATCTATTTTCTCACTGTCCGTAGAAGTTCTAACAGAATTTGTGCTCAGCAAATTTGGTTGCTGTAGCTTGGTGGTTAAGAGATACAGACATCAAACTTTTTAGAGGATGGGGCCACGCCCACTTAATTTGGTGTTTAGTTATGACACTTTGTATGTTTTCGGTTAATGTCGATTTGTGCGCGTGGCAGTAGTCCGATTACGCCCATTTACGAACTCGAAATTTTGTTTGTACTATTTGTAAGGAACCCATGCACCAAGTTTCATCGTGATATCTCATTTTTTACTCAGTTTTATAGCTTGCATGGGCGGAGTCCATCAGTGAACGATGCAGTTACTTAAAAGCGTCCACTCAAATCATAGATACTAAATATATATAGTAGTACATGAAAATAAGATAATGAATGAAGCAAATTATAAAACCAGCAGTGAAAATTTTTTTGATGATGGAGATAACTGGTCGTGTACCCCAAGTGACAGATATGTACGATATGTGACATTAAAGGTGAAGGGAGGTAAAACTAAGTTTGTATTATTTTAAAGAAGTCCACATTTATTAAAAAAATCGGTTTATATTTTGATATAACATGGCCATCCAGGATGAAGGCTGTAACTGAACGGTAGTATACGTATGTATGTCAAGTACATAAGGGTTGTTAGTTATATGAGGTCTAGTGCGCTGTTTCACTAGATTTTATTTATTCTAAGTACAAGATGCAACGTTTTAAGAAAAACACTTTTCTAAAATTTATTTAGATAACTCACATATTGTCTGATGTATGCGATATAAAGTCACTTGGAAGAAAATCTTTGGATTGGTCGTATGGAGGCTAAAGGAAATATTTACTCATTTTGGCACACGGATATACTACTATCATGAAAGGGATCTCTCTGAGTTTCAATCATATATATATGTATGTATATTGAGGTATTTTTAGTAGAATATCACTTATTCCTATTTGCAAATTCCTTTACGTATTGTAGTATATATGCAAAAACAAATAAGACTTTAGACCGGTATAAATTGAAAAATTAAAGCTTATTTACATTTTATTCCTTTTTTTTAAAGAAAAATAGAAACTTTAGATGGCCTTAGAAAAAATAACTCACTTTACGTATAAGTATATGTTTTTATACGGTTCATTACTGACCTTAATACAAATAGTTTCTGACGTGTCTCTGTCAATTTTTTGGTTTACTATGCTATTTATCAAAAAAATAGTAAACAGTATGTGCATGCAAATATTGCGTAGTGATTTTAAAGTCGTATGCAAATAAAGCCGGCAAAACTCCAAGAGCTTAATGCATTTCTGTGGTTAAGCGACGCGTGCACGCAAATAAATTGAAACAAAATGCTATAAAAATGAATTTTGTTCATTGTTGGTGTGATTTATTTTTACCCTGTACAAGATACGTTAAGTTTGGCATGAAATTTGTAACAATCAAAAGGAAAAGTCGGGGATATATACATATATTGATTTAGGTATGTATATCTGCGAAACTACGCGAACTAGTTTCTCAGTTTCGATCGATATTAATGTGAGTTTTTGCACATATTTTTTCGTCCTAAGAAGCGGCTCATTTATTGAAACGACTGATAGTGAACCTTTGTAGGACATTGCTTACAAACTGATAGATAAAAATCAAGAGCTTTTATGGAAAACGTTTTTATTTGACAAAACATTTCAACGGTTTAGGCAAAGATCAATGTCACTGTCTCAAAACAAATTGTTTTTATGGGATCATTACATAGCGTAGCTACCGTACAAACTAACCCAACATAATAAAAATAAAAACATACATTAATGAATGAGCATTTGTCTTGTTAGATTAAATGATGTTTGCGTAAAATATCGTGTCTAGAAAGAACTAGTAAGATGTTTTCCATTTTACGCAAATCGTTGACCGGTTCGGTTTTTGGTGCAAGTGCAAGTGGCATCGCTTCGTTCTAAAAGCTGTTAAAAAGTTCCAAGTAGATCCGACGTCTTTAACATGAAAAGATTCAAGAGCTGACATTTCATGCAATGAAAACAACGGTGTAGCCTTCATTTACGACAACCGACTATTTTATGCCTAGGATTGAAGTTCGTTATCTCAATGAAATTTGGTTTTAACAAGACCGCGCCACTTCTCATACATCGCCTCAGTCAAAGCATTCATTTAAAGAAGACTTCAGTGAGCAGATAATTTCACGTGTCAGCTGATTGGCCACCAAAATCATGTGATCGCACACCGTTAGATAGGGGATATGTAAAATCTAAAGTTTATGCGAACAATCACTCTTAAATTTAGGCCTTGGAGCAAAACATTATACGTGCCATTCGCCAGTTAACAGTCGAAATGCTCGAATGAGTCATCGAAAATTTGACTCAACGGATGGACCATCTGAGACGTAGCCGTGACCAACATTTGAAAGAGATAAACTTTAAAATGTAAATGCCAAATAATATTCTTTGAAATGATAAAAAACATTGCTCATTAGAAATTTCCATGTTTTTTTTTTAAGTAGATAACCTCGAAATGGATCACTCTTTTTATATTATATAGAAAAGGAATATCATTATATCTAGTATTTGCGAGTTGGGGTAGTATCGAGCCGATTTTATGTTATATATGAACTATTATAATCCCAAATACCAAAAAAATGTTCTCTGGGCCTCGTTAAAGTACCTCACATACGATCACCAATTACATAGAGTAAGGTCAGCCGGATGTTCGAAAATCCTGAAATTAGTTATATTGGGGCTGGGTCAAGTTTTCGCTCAGTTTTTATCTTTGGCATAAGGAAATACCATGATTAGTCAAACATGCTCCCTCATTTTACCAAGAAGTTCGAAAATATTTATATTAGGTATATGTGGGTTCAAGGAAGTATTGACTCGATTCAACCCATTTTTAATACACATAGTTGCTATTATCTGGATTTCAATTGTATACACCATACATCGACTGCCATTTTCAGCCAAAAGTCAACGATAGATACTGTGGTCCACACATTCGGTACCTAGGGGCTTCAACAGTTTTGTCTGGATTTGAGAAAATTTTGGTGATAAATTGGCTCAATTTAAGGGAATTATTATTGCGAAATTGTTTTCCGTTTTATTAGTTACTTCTTGATTTGTGTACTGGAAAGTGAAAGAATCAGATGAAATTTAAAATTGTGTTTGGAACCCTTCAAAGTAAATAGGACTTTGCGCCCCTGGTGGTCCTCTATATGACAACTGGCGCGTTAGAATCTATAAGTTATCGTTTCAAAGTAAATAGGACTTTTTGCGCCCCTGGTGGTCCTCTATATGACAACTGGCGCGTTAGAATCTATAAAGTTATTGCGTTTTAAGTGTCAGTATGTTTGTGTTATCGGTGCAAAAATGACTTCGAATAAAGAGCCAACATTAAATTTTGTTTTAAAATTGGTAAAACTTTTACGAAACGTTTAAATTGATGAAACAAGTTTATGGCGATGACTGCCTATCCCGTAGCAGAGTGCAAGAGTGGTTTCAACCTTTTCAAAGTGGTCGTGAGGACATAAATGACGATCGACATGTGGGCCAATCAAAATCCGTGATCACCGGAAATTCCATCGAAACTGTATGTGAATTCATCAAAAATCAGTCGAAATTTATTTATTTATCGCATTTTGACCAAACATTTGGGCTTACGAAAGGTGTGTGCATGGTTTGTTCCGCACAAATTGACTGACGACTAAAAATTGCTCGGAATCCAACATTCGAAACACGATTATTTGAACAAAAATTTTAACATTTTAGCCATAACCACTGCGACTTCTTCCTTTTCGGAAAAATGCATTTGCACATGAAAGGAAAGCGTTACGCAGACGTAGGGAACATTCAAAAGGCTTGTACCGGCATACTGGGGACCATACCGGCCAACGAGCTAAAACACTCGTTTGACATGCTTTTGGACCGTGCAAAAAGCTTTACTGAAACAGGAGGAGACTATTTTGAATAAGATAAATTGATTTTGTTGAAAAAAACCATTTTTCTCTTTTTTTTAAGTCCTGTTTACTTTGGAAGGCACCTTGGAAGTAGGCGTCGTTGAAGTCAGATTTCGCCTATTTTCGGATTGTAAGTGATGGGGATTTAGTCGAAATCGACTAGTTGGGTCCAAGGATATGCGATTTTGTCTACAAGTGGGTTGTGCCACACCCTTCGTCCAATTTTTCACAGCGGCTCCCATAAAGCCCTGTCATACTATCTCAGAGATAAAATTTATTTTCTTTGGCGTATTTAGTTAAATCACCAATTTTCGTAGTTTTTAAAAATACCGTTATAGGTAGGAGTTCTTACACTGTTTCTGCTGGGCAAATTTGGTTATTGAACTTTGGTGGTTTAACAGATATGTACATTAAACTTACTATAGATCGGAACCACGCCAAATATGAGTTTTATATCATCATTTATTGCTTCCTAAAAGTAATAGAACTGAAAAGATTTAAAAGAATTTATTGAACCAATCGTTACAAATCTTTAAAACTTTCAAAATAGGATCCTTTTGCGTCGATGAAGCGCTGCCAACGCGATTTCCAAGCATTGAAGGCATCACGGAAGGCATTATCCGGAGAGCTGAGGTGCATGATCCCTCTGTCGTCCCAAAATGGTAAGAGGAAACAAAAAAACTCAAAGATCCATGACTCGTTTGTGATTAAGTCATTCAAACATTGGGGGTCACACATGTTCCACTCGCCGTAATTTCTGGTCGCCAGTGACCACTTTTAGGACCATCTTCGCACACAACTTCAGCATGTTCAAGTGTTCCGTCACAATGTCTTGAACCACATATTTTGATAAATTTAACATCTGGGAAATTAAACAAATACTTAGTCGACGGTCTGAGTTTAAAACTTTGTCAACACGTTTCACATTGTCATTTTTCACCAGCGACCTGTTCTCGGCCCTCCAAAAAGGTCTAGTGCCACCGAAACACACCACTTTACCACAGAATTAAGTCGCGTACAAACATTTCGGCTTGCACCACTCACCTCACAGGAACACGATGCGCGAAAATCTGTTCTTTGTTCGTTAGCTAAGAACGCCCTCTACCGAATCCAGTCGGTGCGCTCACGAAATACAGTCGCTGCGCACGAAAATCATATTTCTTTCCGAACAAACCCTGTATTAAAAAATATATTTTGCTAAGTTGGTAAGACTCACCTTAATTACTATGGCAAAAACGAGGACAGTCTGTGAACCAGTTTTTTTCCATATCTGCTTAAGTCGTTACACTTCAGTAAAGCATTGTGATTTTTAGAATGGATAAAAATAGGACAAACAAAGAATTTTACTAAAATTTTGTATATCTAACGAAATTGTGTGTGCAGAATCGTTGCGAATGTTGGAAAACGCTTACGGTGATTCATGTATATTAAAAACACAGCCTACGAGTGGTATAATGTCTTTACAGACGGTCTAGATATCGTTGAAAGATATGGTGCTTAAAAATTTTCAGGCAAGTGTTAGAGTGGGAAAGAGTGAGTTTTGGGTATGAGACGCCAGTTTACTCGACAAAGCTGAATTTTTTTCAAAAAGAGATGCTTGGTCGTGCGAATTCCAATTCCACTTTCATGGAGAGCATTATAATTGCCAATGATACATGGGTTTATGAGTTGTATGAAAAGTACTTATGAAAATTCTTTCAAGGACTGAAAAACCCGTTGGCATATGTAAGTATATTACATCTGGTGGGCATTAAAATGAAGACGACAAAATAAATATTGACGAATACTTTGTTTATTTACAATTTCCGAGTAATGTCACAATGTGTATAAAAAATTGTATAGAACAAACTGAACACTAAGAATTTAGTGATAACTTCAAGCAACGTGCAAACACTCACTCAAATATAATTTTAATACAAAATTCTATAAAGCCATACTTAAAAGGCCGAATATTTTGAGAAGTATTAACGATAGCGATTTTGACCTCAGATCTTTTTCATAGCAAATAAAAATTTCCTACAAATTTGTCATGTAAATTTTTTTATAGCTCCTGTTATTTACGAGATATATACAAAAAAAATGCGAAATTCTTGGAAAAATCGGGTTAAGAGCCCCTGCACTACCTCACCGGTCTGAGTTATGACTTTGTTGCACTGGGCACTTTTGTAGAGTGAACAATTCTGAGAAATATAAAGGGTGATTTTTTAAGAGCTTGATAACTTTTAAAAAAAAAACGCATAAAATTTGCAAAATCTCATCGGTTCTTTATTTGAAACGTTAGATTGGTTCATGACATTTACTTTTTGAAGATAATTTCATTTAAATGTTGACCGCGGCTGCGTCTTAGGTGGTCCATTCGGAAAGTCCAATTTTGGGCAACTTTTTCGAGCATTTCGGCCGGAATAGCCCGAATTTCTTCGGAAATGTTGTCTTCCAAAGCTGGAATAGTTGCTGGCTTATTTCGTACGTAGACTTTAGACTTGACGTAGCCCCACAAAAAATAGTCTAAAGGCGTTAAATCGCATGATCTTGGTGGCCAACTTACGGGTCCATTTCTTGAGATGAATTGTTGTCCGAAGTTTTCCCTCAAAATGGCCATAGAATCGCGAGCTGTGTCACATGTAGCGCCATCTTGTTGAAACCACATGTCAACCAAGTTCAGTTCTTCCATTTTTTGGCAACAAAAAGTTTGTTAGCATCGAACGATAGCGATCGCCATTCACCGTAACGTTGCGTCCAACAGCATCTTTGAAAAATACGGTCCAATGATTCCACCAGCGTACAAACCACACCAAACAGTGCATTTTTCGGGATGCATGGGCAGTTCTTGAACGGCTTCTGGTTGCTCTTCACCCCAAATGCGGCAATTTTGCTTATTTACGTAGCCATTCAACCAGAAATGAGCCTCATCGCTCATCGGACACGGACGCGAAACACATTTCGAACCGAACACTGATTTTGGTAATAAAATTCAATGATTTGCAAGCGTTGCTCGTTAGTAAGTCTATTCATGATGAAATGTCAAAGCATACTGAGCATCTTTCTCTTTGACACCATGTCTGACATCCCACGTGATCTGTCAAATACTACTGCATGAAAATCCTAACCTCAAAAAAATCACCCTATACGTCTAAAGTCAAAGCGATGCCATAAAATACCTCTGATATGTAGGAATTTAAAGATAAAAACTCACGATTGTAGTGTATTTTCTATGGAAAATTTTTACAGCCTTGATTCACTTCTTAATGTTGATATTAAAGGCTAAAATTTTCAGGGAATTTTTTTTAGGGTTTTTATAAGGAAATATCGTGAAGGGACTGAAAAAATTTAAAAGTTCAAAAAAAAAAAAAAAAACACCCTAATATAAAGGGTGGGCCATATAACGTTTTAAATTTGAATTCTCTATATTTCGACATTGGAAACATCAAATACCATTCGGAAAGTTACAGATATTCAGTAAAAAGCCCAAAATTTACGAAATGGGTCGCTATTCACTAAAAGAAAACTAGGAAATATTGACAGATTTGGCAGAAGATCGTTTGACCGAGGATGGTTAATTTTACCGAAAAATCATCTTTTCCGACGAGTCTCATTTCCACCTCGATGGTTACGTTAACAAGCAGAATTGTCGCATTTGGGGCACAGAAAACCCGCACGTAATCTTCGAGAAGCCAATGCACCCAGCACGAATCACTGTATGATGCGGATTTTGGTCTGCTGGAATCATCGGCCCATTTTTCTTCGAAAATGAAGAAGGAACCGCCGTAACCAACAATGGTGAGCGATATCGCAAACCGAACCGAATTTTTCTCCAAGCAAATTGAAGAGGAGGACTTGGACAACATTTGGTTTCAGCAGGATGGCGCTACGTACCATACAGCAAACGCTACACCCGATCTTTTACGCCCTATCTTTAAATTTAAAATTTTATATGGCCCATATACATCATTATATGTATGTGTGTGCATAAAACTCAAAACATACGCAAGAAAAAATTTCGGTTTGCTAATAATTTAATCATTAGAGACTAATATTTAAATCAATTTTAAGTAACGACATAAATAAATATTTACTGTTCCATAATGTTTGAAACCATGTAATTCTAACTTATTTGCTTAATTATTAGTATTAAAAGGTATCACAATGGACAACTAATTAAGACAGTTTTGCATTCGAGATTTCATGGATACCGTTTTTTTAATTAGAAAATTATAAGAAGCATGTGATGGCAAAAGTGCTTTGAATGAATGAGTGGGTTTATTATGTTTTTGAATAATTTCTTTTATGAAAACAATTAAGAAAGAGCTAAGCCAGGAAAGTTCCTTCAGGTAACTTTTGTCTTGTTAGTTATATCGGGTCTAGAGTTTTCACCCGATTTCAATCATTCTAAGCACAATACGCTCTCTCATTATTTTAAGATAAATCATCGAAAACCTTTTTATAACGTATATGGGAGCTAAGGAAAGTATTGACCCGAATCAACGCATTTGTAGCACACCTTACTTATTACATTATATTATAATAGAATATCGGTTTAGGACACCGTAACTGAAGGGCAGCAGCATTAAGTTCGAAGCATTGTTCACAGTTTTTCTTATTTTCATATTTCTTTTGACCCTATTAAATGAATGACCTTCAGGCCGCTATATTGCCACACAAGTAGTCGGAACCTAGACTTCGTTCAGAGCGCACGTGCTTATTTGCGAAACTCTCCATTGTTCTCGAAATTGCAAGTGGTTTTTTTTTATTGCATTAACGGAATTCTTGAAAATATTTTTTATGGATTCAAGACAACATGGATTTTTTTAATAATAATGATATAAAAATTAATTTAGTTAATGTATTATTATGTTTTTTGTTTCGGGAAAACAATAAATCATTAAAAACACTATTTTTTTTATTTTAATTTTTAAGAAATTAGTGTTTTTGTTATTTTGTTATAGTAACGGGCGAGGTCGAGCTATGAATTATTTTTCGTAGGAAACTACAGGGTTTCTACTTAATATATAAGCTTAAACATTTTCCCCATCTACCTTTTGACCAACAATTTTCCAAATCCAACCAAAACTGTTCAAGGCCCTAGGTACCAAATATGTGAACCCGATACCAAAAGTTGACTTTTGAAAATATCGTTCAAATGTGTGAGATATAAAATTGAAATTCACACAGAATCCTTTTCTGATAATAATATTTCATTGTGTAAAAAATGGGTGGAATCGGGTCAATACTTTCCTCAGCCCCCTTATACCTAATATAAAGATTTTAGAACTTCTAAGTCACTTTATGTTGGATATATCCGCAAATATTTGAGTCAAGTCTCAATGAAAATTGCAGAACATATTTTATTCATAAAAGTGTATCTTTGCGCCTAAAATAGATACAATTACGTGAAAACTTGACCCCTCCAACACAACCCCCCGACCTATATAACTATTACCAAGATTTTCAGACATCCACTTGACCTTGCTCCATATGATTGTTGATTGTATGTAAGGTACCTTAATGAAACCGAGGAAATATTTTTTTTAGTATGTGGCATATTAGTAGTATGTGGGATAAGAAAAAATAGATAAAATCTGGTCGGCACTCCCCCTTCTCAAATATATTCAATATAAAATGTTCGGTTGCACCCGAACTTAGTCCTTCATTACTTGTTTTATTTTAATATATTGCATTATTATATTTAATCATGCATTTTTATTCATTTTTTTTCATTCATAAAATCACTTTAAATAATTTTGTCCGGTTTTTGAGACCAAATGCTCCTGTGTGCACCGTGGCAAGCTGAGTCTATTTACCCATGTAAGTATGTCTATCTGTCCATCTGTGTATACGGAACCGTCGATATGGGGTAGCTATAGCATGTAACTGCCGTGCAACTGATGGATCGATCAAACACCAGTCCTTGTAGAAAAAATATTTTAAATGACATGTTATCTT